>JAQFXV010001620.1:0-12847 GCA_034694065.1 Camisia spinifer | reverse complement strand
AAAAATAGAACTAAGTTTCGTCTCAAAAAATTAGACCCGAATGTTGTCAAAAGTATTTTTGAGAGTGTCCGAAAGCGTACTCAAAAAATTGTAGAAGCTGAACCTGTGGCTCTCTTTCATTGATATCAATTAATTCCGTATATAATTTAGTTTTCATGTTAAAATTTTTCTGAATTTATCACCTATGAAACTCTAAAAAATCGAAATTTACGCTAGTCCATAATTTATGTAACACCCCGTTAGAATCACCAATCATACTTTTAAGATAAAATAAAATTTGTGATCCTTAACAATTGTAATTTTACTACAAAATTGTTTTTCAGATAACGAATATTGAAGAATAAATCATAAAATATTGATAATATTCCAATTTTCTTACTATTTGTTTAAGCTTGGATAAAAATGCATAAACTTTTAAGATAACACTCGAAATATATAAAATATTCATCATTTGTTTTATTTAAACTGTAATAACCTATGCTGTCTGATATTGGTTCATTTCAAACAGTTTCGGCGAATTTTAACCTTAATATTACTAATTTCTATTGCTTTCAATACTGTGTTAAATGAAATGCATGAAAACTACACATTTTATATCTATTCAACTCATAGTAATTTTCATTACTATTGAGCTATGAATAAACATCTAAAGGTCTAAAAGTCTGAAAAGGTCTTAAAGGATTTATTGAATATTTTCTCAACATTTTATAAGAGATGAACATTTCGCAGTGACTGTTTGATTTAGACTCTCTGCTGTTCAGCTGTCTGCTTGAAAATATATAGAAATAAACAAAAATAAAATTTAATCATTAAATTATATCTATTGACAATGCTTTAAGCATTAAATTATTTGAAATCATTTAATCAATGAAAGATAATATATCTATGTTTAAAATTATGATTGCACAATGTTAATTATAAATGAGAATCCTCTTCAATCCCCAAAATATAAATGTAAAGCAAAATTTCTAAAAATTGCGGTCTTATTAGGAATTAAATTTCTTTAAAAATATTTATTGCATTGGATAAGCAGAACAATACTTTCGTTTCCATTCAATTCATTTATAACAAATTGCATTTAATGCTGTTCTCAAACATTTTTAATTGGAAATGGAAAAGGGGAGTCTATGGATTGGGTGTTAAGCTAATTATGTGTTGATCAGTTTCTGTAATCTAATCCATTTTTCCGCTATTCGTTCATTTGGATTGTCATTTTCAGATTTTTCGTAATCTTTATTTATATCGTATTCTTTAATTCCTGACTCAACACCAATTATTTCACCTATTTCAATTCCAAGCTTTTCATCTGCTTTGTTTCCAAGTTTCTGTACGTCTCTATCATTTTCAAATTTCTCATCAACTTTAGTTTCGAGTTCTTTATTGATCACAGGTTTCTTATCATAATCACTTGCAGATTCTTTAATATTTCCATATTTCTCCAATTCTTCACCTTCTTGATTTTCATTTATTTCTTTCATCTCACTCTCAGGTAATCCAACCCATCTATATTCAGAAGGATCAACTTCTTCGAAATTTGCAAATTTATTATGATGTCCTACATTTTCATCTCCGTTCATTGGCTCTATAAAATCTGGATCATTGAATATAAGTTTACCGTCTTTTCCAGGACTTCCCCTCGGACCAGGTTCCCCTTGTTTTCCACTTGGACCCCTTTCTCCGGGCTTACCATCGTTTCCTTTGGGACCCTTTTCTCCAGGTTTTCCAGTCATTCCAGGTTCACCGTCATCTCCATTCAATCCCATCAATCCGGGTATACCATCTTTTCCCATCGGACCGGTAGATCCATTAGGTCCAATGGGTCCCTGCTTTCCAGGTCCTCCTATAGGGCCTATGGGGCCAGGTTTGCCAACTTCACCTGGCCTCCCATCAACTCCATCCCGCCCTGGCTTACCATCAGTTCCTCGTTTGCCATCAACTCCAGGATTTCCATCCTTTCCTCTAGTTCCAGGCAATCCATCCACACCATCTCTTCCAGGTATTCCACTTTCTCCTCTCAATCCATCTGTTCCATTTCGTCCAGGATTACCCGGTTCTCCTCTCGGTCCAGGTTGCCCATTAATCCCATCTCGTCCTGACTGTCCAATAGGTCCTTTTGGTCCTGGTTTTCCGGCTAGTCCAGGCAAACCAGGTGGTCCACGTAACCCTTGCATAGTCTGACTCATGCAGTCCACTCTCTTATTATCAGACATGAACCAAATTTGATCTTGAGCGGATGCTTCATCAAATTGCCTGTTATAGTAACAAAAACTTGTAAAGGCAATCGATCCATTGATTTTAATTTTGCCAGCGATATAATAAATTTTAAACTTCTTAAAATCTAAACCACATAAAAATGAAGGACTATATATAAAACCAGATTTTAGCGCTTTCACTGCAATGGGTTCAACCTTATATTCTGTGAGAATATTCATTCGCCAATACGCATATGGATTGCCTGGATCATCTGGTCGACTTACAAATTTTTTATCTGACATGCATAGAGCTGAAATGAAAAAATCACAATTGCAATAAGATGTAGCAATGAATTTATCACCACACATTCCTTCTTCACAAAGTAACTCAGGTTCACATATACAGGCTAAAAGTACTATTGCTTTCGAAATTATGGGTATTAAAGTAAAAATAATTTTCATTTTCAATTGTTATTATTTTAGATTTATTAGAGTAAGATACAAATAATATCATTTTTGGCAGCAGATTTCAGATATAGGATTTGATAGGGTTTATTCAACTCAACTTATTTTCAAAATTTGGGTTTAATAGAAAAACAGATGTGATTATATTTGGAAAGTTCATATATAATACAGATTCGATTCTCTATATTTTCACAATTTGATTGAGTAGACTTCATTCTTTGAATGAGTTTAAAATCCTCATAAACATAAAATTAAAAGTGTTCATGACATTCACGAAATTGAATGAAACTTCCCTTCGAATTTTTCAATGATTTCAAAAAACATGTATAGATGTACGGAAATTTGAATACAATAATTTGATTTTTAACACAATAAATTTTCTTTATATTCAGTTCTATCCGCAACATATTCTTGTTCTGATTTCATTATACTTGACGCTTACAAGATGTATTTGAAATAAAATTATGTTTTGAACGTATGCCTTCTTTCAAACACATGCTTAACATTTGTTTCAAACTTACTGAAATCCGTTCAATAAAGGCAATTAAGTTATTTATCAATGCAAAGCTACAAAAAACTATTCAATATCGAGCATTTTACTTTTTGAAGTATCGATAATGAAATTTTTTGAAGTTATTTTTAACTACTTGTTAATATTGCCGTTAATATCTTGTGAATTTTTCACATCTATTGTACATTTAGAGAAATTACTGACTACTGAAATCACTGTCATCGATATGTTAGAGAAATATTTGTTATTAGAAGAAGAGAGAATATCACGATTAGAGATTATGAAAGATCTTTTTGATAAATTGTATTCAATCTCTAATGAAAACGCTCGAAATTTCTTAGCGAATCCCATAAACGCTTATATTTTGATTAAGCGCTTGACATCCGATTTGGAAAAGATTGAAAATTCAATTAATGATGAGAAGAATCGTTTCCATATCTCACAAATTATCGATACATTACCTTCATCTGAAGATTTAAAAGGTAAAAGAAAAATTATTTTCATAATGACTTAATAAAAATATATTCTTGTTTGTCGCAAAAAGACCAATGATGAAAAAATGTTTTATGTGAAGAAGGAGTTAACTCTTATTATAGTAAATGATTAAACTCTATGAATCATGAAAATAAATTTAGAAAACTTAATATTGGTTTCAATGTTTAATACTTTTGCATCTAAAATATATCATTCATCTCTTGATTAGAAATCAGAATGAAATATTACTCAATATATCAACTAAGTTATATAGAAATGAATCATGTTATGGAAAATTTCGGGCGGGTTGGGTGGGTTTACATTTTCGGCCTGTCGGGTTCGGGCCGAGGATTTTCAATTTTTGTACAGGTCTAACTCAAATATAAGTTCAACCTATCCTTCATAGGGTATTAATTTTTTATTTGATTATAGATAACCCACTCTTTTAAAATATATACAAAATAGTTTTTCATTAGTCACTTTCTTTGTTATTGCAATATAAAAATTCATTTTTATCCCGTTTTTTGAGGAAGGTTTATAAAAAATTGATTAAAATTGAATTGTCTAATTAATTTTCACAAATTATCTTACATTAATTAAGTTGCGCTATACGGTAAGAAGGGTAAGATTAGAGTAACTTAGGTAGTGCACTAACCACAGTTGATTGTATGAGAATAAGCTTAAAAGGTTGGGCGATAATGCAGTTTTGCTTCACATAATTAATAAATAGAGCCCAACACTCTTAGTTTTATTAATTTTGCTGTAACTATTTTTAGGATCGGCAGAAGCTATTTTCCGACTTCAAGATACTTATAAATTAAAAACGAAATCATTAGCTGATGGATACGTTTTAATGAACAATACGGAAATTTATGACGAAGACAATAAAATTGATAGAAAGAGATTAATTATGTCATCCGATGATTGTTTTAAGTTAGGTCATCAAGCATACTGGAATAATGACTTTTTTCATGCAGAAGTTTGGTTTGAAGAAGCGATGGAACGATTGAAGACAGAAAATAACTATGATAATATGTCTGAAATCGAAATTCTAGATTATTTAGCATTCACTTCATCTAAGACGGGAAACATTAGCAAAGCTATAGAGTTAACGCAAAAGCTCTTAATTTTATCACCTGGACATCAAAGAGCTTCCTCGAACTTAATCCACTATCAAATAGAGTTAGAACAACACCTTTTAAATGAGAAAAAACTTGAGGAAGAATTTATCGAATCAAATGATTCGTCAACTAATTCAGAAACAGAACAGGAATTCTATGAATCTCTTTGTCGTGGAGAGAATAGATTGAGTGATAAAATCAGATCTAAGTTAGTTTGCTTTCATTTGAATACTACTAAAATACCGTATTTGAGATATACTAGAATTAAAGTTGAAGAAGCATTTAAGAAACCTCAGGTTGTTGTGTTTCATAATTTTATGTTTGATTCTGAAATTGAGATTATAAAATCCTTGGCAGAACCAAAGCTAGAAAGAGCTGGTGTCAAAAGCCCTGAAACTGGGAAAACAATATTTATTAATAATCGTATTTCTGAATGCGCTTTTATTCAAAGTTACGCTCATCCAGTTCTTGAAAAAATGGAAAGACGAATCGGAGATGTGACTGGTCTTGAACTCTCGACTGCAGAGCATATTCAGGTTGGAAACTATGGCATGGGTGGACATTATGCACCTCATTACGATTTCAGATTACCCGAAGATACACTTAATTTTAATGAATATGGTATGCTCATTTTTTAACAGTTATTTATTAGTATAAATTGATTTTCTGCCAATAACTTAGACTATGATAGTTTATCTGATAAGAGAAGCTTTCAAGTCAGACTTGGTCAAGCGAAATTTTCAGAGGGAGAGCTTTCAAAAATTTTCAAAAAAAATTTGGGAAGAGGGTTTCAAATTTTCAAAAATTCTCTAAATGGGGACGAAACATTATATCTTTGATACCTTAAAATCCTAGGAGGGTTGTCTGATTTTTCAAATTTTCCAGGGGTTTACATCTTACCTAAAATTTCCCCTTGGCTATGACTGTCTTTAAGTAGTATTTCATCTATCCATGTTTACGAGGAAATTAAGCTCATGCAGTTTTTGAAAATTTAACTGAAAAATTATTCAGAAATATCAAAAAACCTATCTATTTGATAAAAAAATAAATCTAATTACATCAATATTTAAAATTCAAAACTTCCTAGAGTTTTACTGATATTCTAATATGATATTATATTATATATTAATTCTATGCTTTTTGACTCTCACAAAATTAAATTAGTAACTAATGGCAATTTATAAATAATCATGTTTTCAGGAACTGGTAATCGTATTGCAACATGGATGAACTACATGAGTGATGTTGAGGCTGGTGGTGCTACTGTTTTTCCATTATTAGGAATCACAGTTTGGCCAGAAAAATCATCAGCAGTATTTTGGTATAATTTAAAAAGAAGTGGTGAGGGAGATTATTTAACAAAACACGGTGCTTGTCCTGTTCTTGTCGGATCTAAATGGGTATCCAATAAATGGTTTCGTGAAAGGGGTCATGAGTTTTCGAAACCTTGCTCTCAAACCAAAGAAGAATATAATATTATACAAGATGTTTGACCACAGTTATTATGCAATACTTCAATGTCTTAAATGTTAATTCAAAGAAAGATAATCATTATTTCTCTTGCAAAAAATGCACTTTAATATTAAATTTTTAATTCAAAGGGAGAATAGCGTGTCTTTCATGTTAAATAAATTGTCTGAAATTCACTTTTAAACATTTTTACAATTTTCAATTCACTTATTTTCTTCAACTTATTTTTGAATCATAAAATTGTAATTTTAAAAACTAAAAATATTATACTTTGCAATTTTTGAATTTATGAATAAAAAGTTGGTCTTATGAATCTTAGTACTATAAAATGGATAGCAAATAGTGGGTTCATTACTCAAAAATAAAGAACAAAAGATATGAATTAATTGGGCAGTTTACTTCTGTCCTTTTATTTAACATTTTTCATTTAAAAGGCTTTAGAAATATTGAATATAGAGATAAATGGAAAATATCAGAACTGACTGTGAGTCACATAGCCTTCAAATATCTAAAACATTCTCATCTAATAGTTTAGGTTTTGAAATTGAACACATTTTTAAGCATTTGTTTTTATTTTTATAATTACTAACAGTGAAAGAAAATAAGTTGATGAATGAATGAGACTAACAGTTAAATTCAAACACTAAGTTCAAACTTTTAGATAATTTTATTTTAATTTTTGAATGCTATGTGACTCAGCTCTTATCTCTTTTCATCCACTTCTATCTTCATTACTTTTGGTCCCTTTAGAAATGGAGCCTTCAAAGAGAAGAGAAGGACATAATTCAAATAGAATAGTATTTTGTGATGTGAGGCTCCAGCAAAGCCGTAAACTTTTTTTACAGATAATTTGATTTCAGTTGAATTATTTAATGAGTTGTTATGGAATATGAGATTTTATTGTGTGAATCAAAATTTTAAATCATGACTTTTGTTTTTTATTTTGAATTCTAGTCAACCTGATCAACATTTTGATGAAAAAGATGTAAAAATCCTCTAATATTGACATTAATTTGTGACACAAATTTTAAGTCTTTCCTATGAGACAAAAGAGACAAAATCTTCGAATTCAATCCGAAAATAGTTTTGGGATAAAAATAAATAATTATTATCGCTTGGTCCTTAAAGGATACCAGTTTTACTGATTAAGTCAACCAAATAAGGTTTTCATTTTCGTTTTCATTATTGCGAATTAAAAAGAGTTTAAAAATTGAAAGGTAATTTCTATTTTTAAGTTTTCTGATCGAATGAAAAACTCAATCTAACAGAAAGTTGAAAAGTTGATTTTAAACTGACACACAAAACACTCAAAATACATTTTATTTATGTTAAAATTTAATTGTGAAGAAAAATTACTCAATCAGAAAAAAAGAATACATAAATAATTCTGTTACATTTTCAACATTAAAATAAAATCTTGATAAAATTGAATGATAATCACTTTCAAACTACTATCCGAACAGAACGTTCAATAGTATCGATTAAATTGTCAATATATGGTCCATCAAAAATGGGGAGAAAAGAATCTACCAACTCTCTAACATGACTTTCTGTGAAGGCATTAATTCTTTCATTATAATTATCTGAAATTGTAGGGCTTCCTATTAAAGTATTATTGTTATTATTATCCTGATTTAAAATTTCAATAAATTTTTCAATTTCACTGCGTTCATTTAATTCATTGTCAAAATCAGATTTAGAGATAACATTATCGATATTTTTTAGTAAGTTTCCACTTTTATCTTGACAGGTGAGTGAAGGAATAACGGAACAGAAATCGCAATTCGTCAATAAAACTCCATTTGAATATCGGAGACCAATACTGAAAAAAGTTTGTGGGATACATAAAGGACCTCCAGTTGGATTATTCGCTAATAGTTTATTTAACTGGCTCAATATTGTCGCTAAATTTTTAACATTCAAAGCAGTTATGTTAGTGCTTTCAAAAAATTTTTGTAAAACAGTCAATAGTGAAACGGGATTCAATTCAGTAAAAGGTGGTTGAGGAGGATTTAAATTTTGTAAGTTGAGATTAATTGATGTAAGAATGGCATAAAAGAAATTTCCATAAGCGGCCTCACATTTATCAATGCTGAAGGAAGTATAAGATGTTTGTGGACAAAACGTGACGTTAGTTTGTTTTTCCTTCATTTCTAATTCTTTTGGATAGTCAATACTGACTATAGGATGATAGTCGCTGCCAGATTGATCATTAATACCGGGATAAACTGTATTGCTAGGGTTACCCTGAGGCCATGGCTGTCCTGCCATTCCGTTTGTTCCTGGCAATCCTGGTTTACCAGAAGGGCCTGTTTGACCCAATGGTCCTTGACCTCCAGTTGAGCCCATCGTACCTTGAGGTCCGGGTTTTCCCGGGAATCCATTAGCACCATTATAACCGTTAGATCCCGGGAGTCCTGGAGGACCAGCATTTCCTTGCGGCCCTACAGAACCGTTAACTCCATTTAGTCCATTATATCCAGGAACACCTGGTGTTCCATTCATCCCATTTTTCCCTGGTGGTCCTTTGGGTCCAGTATTGCCCGTTTTGCCTTTCGGACCCAACGGTCCCTGTGGCCCTACTGGGCCTGGTAAACCTGGATATCCTAATGAGCCGGGTGGGCCTGGTTTACCATTCAAGCCAGGATTACCTGGTGGCCCCATTAAACCTATTTGGCCTGGCATCCCAATTGGTCCTATAGGACCCGTTCCCCCGGGTATTCCTGGTCTGCCTGGATAGCCATCATTTCCATTTGATCCAGGCATTCCTTGGGTACCTGGCCATCCATGGGTTCCATTTATTCCAGGAAGGCCAGGTCTTCCAGGAATACCTGGTAATCCTTGTGGTCCTGGATGACCTTGCTTTCCTGGTGGACCTGGTTTCTGACAATCAATTTTTTTATAATTTTTGTTGAACCATTTATCTTCTTTCGCCGATTCTTCAAATCCACTACTATAAAAGCAAGAGGTGGTTGTAGCTTTTGATCCACTTTCATCAATAATTCCAGAGATTTGATAGATACGTAATTTCTTAAATTCTCTACCACATGATTTGTCCTCAGGAGTATATATCATACCAGTTTTCAAGGGCTCTATTGAAGCTGGTGTTAATTTAAAGGCAGATAAAACTCTCATTTTATATCCTACATATTTCTTGCCATACGGACCGCGTAATATATTTGAACCATTATCAGGTAGAACGAGAATTTTAACGAAGAAATCACTGTTGCAATAAGAATCAACAATGAATTTATCACCACAAAGCCCAGCAGGGCATAGAGAACTAGGCCCACAACCACACTTATTCTTCCTACCGAATATTTCTGATATCTTTGAAACGAGCAGCAAAAAAAATAATAAATATTGTACTTTTTTCATTTTAATTAAATTTTTTTATGACTATTAGTTCTGAAAGTTTCTAATATTAAAATCGAAAATGAATATTTGATGTATTTATATATATAGTTTAAAGAATAAATGAACTAAACCTTTTCAACAGATGTGCCCTGAAACAAATCAATTCAAATGATATTTATCATTCTAGGAACTGGGATACATATGTTGGATATAAAAAACACTCCTTCCCATACATATAAAAATCTTTAATTTTTTTATTAGCTTCGAAATAAATCACAGACTTGGTCTAAATTTAAAATTGGTTCTCATTTTTACATAAAACCCTGCATTGATATGATATACTGATTAGACGATTCTTTTACATCAATTTTCTTTATTTCTAAATATTTTCATTTATCTATAAAGCCAGGAAAATTTGTCTTTTATATCATGCTGTTTTTGATTTTTTTTATTAAGAAGGTTTTTCAAGTTTTTCAAAATAATCAAATTCAATTTTAAAATATTTCTTTTCAATTGATTATTAGTTAAAATTTCTACTTCATTAGTTTGATAGTCAACTGCTAACTTATCAATCTATTTTTGACTAAAAAAGAAAAACTCTTTATATTTTTTGGTACTCTATCTTTATCATTAAAATTTTAAAAGAAGATAAGGTATAAAATTTTGATACCAAAATCCAATAATAATACAACTTTGCGAAAATTATTTATATTTTTATACTCGTTGATTTAATTGAGATTATAAATATCAATTCTCTCTTATTCCTATATATGAGATCATAATATTATTCATTTTTAATTGTGTTACACGATAAAAACATTAACATATTCAGGTCAAATTCATCTCTGGGACTCAACTGTTAGATAAAAACAACGGGAACAAATTCTAGAAAAAAGTAGTATTCTATAACCTAAACCTTTATCTATAAATGGAAAAACAAAAATTATCTGAATTAAATATTTTTCTATTAAGTTAGAAAGGTGAAATTTTATGGTTAGATTATTTTTGATTGATATTTTTGTTTTTAAATAATAAATAATAATGAATTAGGCGGTAATTCATTTAGAAAACGAGTTCAGTATCACTGTATTAGTGGACGATAATGAAAACAAAATTTCATTCCAACATCTACTATGGAATTTTGCTTAGATTTATTCAAAGCTGCAGAGTAAACTTTAAAAATCACCTCTCTTAATATAATTATTTTCATTACTGTAAAATACAGATAAAACAAGTATGAAAAAAATGCTTGTTGAAGATGAACTTTTTCCATTCGCTTTAAATCTTACAATAGGAGGACCCAAACACTCGATTGTTACTCATATTTTGTTTCCTTTAAAGTTATTTCTAATTAGCCTTTTTTATATTTTGAGGCTTCAAAAGAGTATTTTTTGAAATAAAAGGATCAAATTCTAATAATTGTGTTTATTCAGATAAAAAGACACAATTAATTAGAAAATAATTGAAGAGTTGATATACTTGGCGAAAATACTCATATATGATGAATCATTTTTTCAACTTACTTAAAATAGTATTCTTTTATTCAGATTTCTTATTTGTTAGGATCAGAGCCTGAAAATATTTTCAAATAAATAGTTTATAAAATTTTCATAATCAGTAAAAAATAGTTTTTATTTCAAATGCATAAATATGTTGTGTTAACTGAACTGATTATTAATAAATTAATTTTAAATATAATGTTGAAAAATTGTTAATTAATATAAAAATTAAATATAATTCGAACTTAACCTTTAATTACAACATAAATTTTAAGGATTCAAAGAATTATCAGAAATTTCCTCTTTTTTAACATTCTTATCAATATCAGTGAAATGATATTCAACAGGAATGAAATGTAATTTTTCTTTCTTATCGGTTATATTCAAAGGTTTTTCAGTTGGTTTGATTCTAGGCCTGACTTTACACAAGTAAACACACTGATGATACTGTTCTCGACTGAATCTCAATGGTATACCATTTCCTCTTTCATTGCATTGTTCATAAACACAATCGTAAATTCGTTTATAAGTCTTTATACGACAGCCTTCTATGCAATAGTTTAGGTCTCGATCGCCACGAAATAAAAGTTTACGACATGATTGTATACAGTTTTTTATATTACTATTTCTGCTGTTTTGGAAATTAAATGAGTATCCGATCGATGATTGAGTTTTTACTATAAAAAAAAGTTTTTTCTCAAACTGAATAAAAAGTTATAAAGTTTTAAAAACTTACCCAAAGCTAAGATTGCGATAAAAACTATAATAAATAACTTTTTTTCCATATTTTTAAGTAAGTTTTTACTCAATATTAAGATTAAAACATTTTGTGAGATATAATATTTTGAACGCAAACTTGTTATGTGTTATGAAAGAAAACAGGAAAATAGACTAATAAACAGTTTGAATCTCATGTTTATTGCATATAAATAGGAAGTCTATGTCTATAAGTTCATGGGTTGAGCCGTTTCAGTGATAGACTTTTAGGTCAAGTTCAAGTATTTTCTTTGACAGGTATGAATGAATTTTTGGGTTCATTAGAATATCACTCAAAAGTTATTAAGAAATACATTATATATTAAACAATACAGAATATAAGTCTGTAAACTTATACTATTGTGAGGAGTTTACTGTCAACTAATAAAAACGGGTTATGTTAAATCAATACTGTATTTGATATTTTTAGAATTTTAAAGTATTATGAATATTAATATACAGGGAATGTTTGAATAGACATATCAAAAATAAAACTCTTTTGTCCATTAGTATTGAAAAACAACTTCGAGTTTCTGTGAATTGTAAAAACCTTTATTAAGATAGGTGTTGAACTCAATGCTAATTTTGAAAAGGATCTCAATCTTTTTTTGAAAAGACTTCATCAAAATTTATATTGAGCAAAAACTCATAAATAAATGAATAAATCAAATAATGAGTCTATGGATAAGTATTTTGTTTTTGTGCTTTTGTGGAATCTGAACATATCTTAAATATATTAATAATATCATCAAAAAAAACTTAATCGATATCTTAATTTAGCTGAGTTATGATAGCTTAATTATATCAGCAAAACACAGACAGAAAATTTTGACATGATAATTATTCAAATAAAAAGCAAGGCTTCTTTTTATTGTACAATTAAGGACTTTGAAATTTGCTAAGGGATAAGAAGCTAACTTTTTAGGGCTAAAATTTTTAAGTAAAACACAAAGTAATAATCATAGATTACACCTAAAGTTTACTTAGATTTTGATTTTCAAA
>JAQFXV010001619.1:0-12849 GCA_034694065.1 Camisia spinifer | reverse complement strand
ATGAATAATTTAGCGTAAAAATGAATAAGAAATCAACTAAAAATAGGTCTGAAAAATGAATGATTGATAAGACAGTTTTGACAGTAAAATAGTTAGAAAAACCTAAAGTTCTAACTTTGATTCATAAGTTGTTAGTTAACTTATTTTAAAATGAAATTCAATAAAGGTTTAAAAAGTGCTGTTCTTCATATTTTTAATTCATATGTATATTTCGTTTCCTAACTTTATATAAGTTATATGACAACCAAAAGTAAGTCACTCTTTCTAAGGTATAACTTATATTAATATAAAGATTTTTGTTTAATAGCCTAATAATGTCAACTGCAATGTAATCTAACAATAATAGAGATGAGTTGAAATGAATCATTTACATTAGATATAAATTTTTCGTCTTGAAAACTTATCATACAATAAATCATATATTTGATCTCGCATTGGGATTCGAATCAAATGGAAAGATAATTAAGTTTCCCTTCAAAAGAATTTTTTTATTCACTGATTTTGAATCGCACGAAATATTCAAATTAGTATATTCTCGAAGCAACTTATCATCATTTCTAATATAAGATAATCAACATGACATTGAAAGATTTTCCATCAATTCATTTTAGTGCTTGCACTCAAACTGAACAATTTTTATAGAACCACAAACTGATAATATCTTTAATCAGAATGAAATTAAAGAGGTATTCAAACTTCTATTTGAAATGCTAATTAAGGAATATTTTCTAAATTCAAAATTACTTTATAATTAAGTGTAATATTCGATTCATTTTCAATTATAATCATTATATGAATTTGAAGAAAAATAAGTGGAACCAAAATTTAGCTGAATTAGTGAACAAATATATTTTCTGAGCAATAATTTTGATTAAAAATATTATTTGAGTCAATGCTTTATTCTCATGCTTCTAACCGTTGAATGCACAAAAATTATGTGATTTTTCTCCTAACTTTTTAATTTAAAAATAATATCCAATACTGATCAAAATTTCATGAAAATCCTAAAATTATTTATGAATTTTCTTTTTCAAAAAAATATTTATCCAATAAGACTTTGAAATTTATTATATCTATAGTATAAAGTTTATGGAAATTACAATAGATTTTCGTCTGTAACAAACACTCATCAAGCAAATAGTTTTTAAAAGATTTTATCCTGTTTTTATTGAAAAGAGTTTATTGAAATTTTAAAATAAGTTAATAAGTTTTTAAGATATTTATTATTGAGTCTTAAATGATATAAATAGAAGTTTCACACTTTTATCTAAATTATAAATAATACAGTATTACTCCAATATTTATGTATTATATAAATAACATATAAAACTTTCTAATTTTCGAAACACTGTTATTCGCATTTATCACTCGAGTATGGAGTATATAATTAACTTTTGCGAAGATGTCATATCTATATCTAAAAATGACAAAAGTTAAAAGTTAACATATCTACACATTTACTATGTTTCTCCAAATATGTTTTTAAAAAATTTCCGCCCTTTGCAGAGATTTTAAGTCACGATATTTTAAATAGGAATAGAGAAATGGATTGGAGTAATATTTTTTCTTTTTGTGATAACTTAGAATAAAGGCAAACGTGAGGGGTTTTAGACATTGTCTTTTCTGCCTTAACAGATGTATAGAAATCCACAAAAGACTTGCACGAAAATCAGTTACTGTTATGGTTATTTTGCGTGTTTTAAATACTTTCACTATTGATGATTTGAATGCTAGCATATACTATTTGAATAGAAATAGAAAGTATATAATTTATGATATTTTGATTTATTGATAAGAAGTTTACGTTTTTGGAGTAAATTATTATTTGGGAAAATATTAGGGTTTTACCGGATCCCGGGTTCCCGGCAAATAAAATGCTCGCGGGAAGCACTTCGGGATCATGAAAAAATTCATTAATTTCTATTTATTTTCCTTAGTTTTGATACTAACTTATGATTTATTAAAAAATAGTTTAAATTAAGAAATGTATCAAATTCAATATTTTTGAGCAGAACAAACCCAAACTTTCTTTAAACACAAATAATTTTTTAGTCCAGAAAATGGTTTAGTTTTATATCATTAAACCCGAATTTCATGCTTTTCAAGACTTTAATGAGGATTCTAATCATCCTTCTCTCAAAATGAAGCTAAATAATAGACACTTATAACCAAAATAGCGGAATCGGGATCCCGGAAAATCATAACCGAATTTCCCGGTTAGTGCCTCTCTAGAAAATATTCTATTTGTATGATGAGATTTTCCTCATTAAAATGACTTATTTTATTCGTATTCATAAAGTATCTTCTCATTTGGCAAATTATTATTTTCCAAACTGATATTTCCCAAAACAAATCTTTTAAGTCAAAACAAAATCTAAGTCAAACTAATCTCTCAAATAATGTTAAATTGAAAATAATAATACTTACTCGAAGCCTTGTTACTTATAACCGACAAATTGAAACAAATTAATTTTCATTTATTGATATCTATTAAATTTTCACAAAAATGTATGACTAAATTATTTATCCAATTTTAATGATTACAGCAAATTCAACTGAACACAACAAATTCAACTTGTATACAGTCATGTTTAGCGAATTCGTGAATTTTTATATAGCGTTTATAGTATAAATACTCGCACTCTATAATAAAACCAATTATAAATATATCGTAAAGTTGATCAAAATAACAAATCATGAAATTTTCTAATAGAATATTGATTTTCATTGTTTCATAACAAAGCTTTAAGGCATGTAAAAACAATTTATTGCTGTTGTGAATGCACAGTATAATTAAGAGCTACGTTAAAAGCCTAATGAATTGTTGATTCATTAAAACTAAAGTTTGTTAAGTCTATAGATTTTGATGCTTTCAAATTAACATATAATTAAATAAGTCATAACTGAGAGGATAAAAATAATTATATTTTCAAATAAATTTAATAATTATAATATTTTCAAGCCTTGTAGTAAATAAATTTCCAAATGATTGGTATCAATAACTGAGAGGTAAACTAAATTGCACTGAAGTATTTGAAGACTTAAAACGAATTTGAAAATTGTAATAAAACGAGCTTAAATTGAATAATTTATTTTGTATGAATTTGATATGCTATAGAATATTATTGTAGAGTACATTTTATGTTGTATAGCATTACCAGATTTATAGTCATCACTGAAGAGCATCGACTTAAATAGATGAGTATTCTATTGTTGCAAAATGTATAACAAGTAAATGCATAGTATAGTATTGGAGGGACACTAACACTCATATGGATGAGTGAACAGTCATTTTTACCATCTCTGGAGAGCTAACTTATAATAGAGAAAATGTGTGGGATTAGCAGAACAGTTATCTCAATGGCCATACATCGTTGCTGTCGTCCATCAACTCTGATTATTTGCATGAATGTGTCATCACAATCAAGTTTGACTGCCATGCGATCAGGCATTCATAGAAAGCTTATCGCTTTGCTTCTCAACTTCAGTTTAGTTTAGTTTAGTTAGAGTTCAGTTAAGTTACTGCAGTACTAGATTCTGAGCTGTTGATAAACTTATTTAAGTATATTTTTCTTACTACTACTCAAACTTCACTTTCGAAAATAGGATGTATACAGTGTTTGCATTAAGTAAAAACAAATTTTCTCACCAGAAAATAATAAACCTATTCTCTTATGTTGTGATGTTTTCAGATGAGAAACTGTTTTCGTTGAATTCTGTTGATTGCGATTTTTGATATTTAGAGTCTAATTCATGATTTTTAAATTAGTACCTGTAGTCACAATCAATTACAAGTCAATCTCAATTGATCATTGATGTGGGCAAATGATAAACCATGAAAATTTATCAATAACTATTATTAGGGCATTAATTAAACTGAAATATAGTAATTCATGTTTTAAATTTAAATTAAGGATTTAACGATACATTGAAGAAAAGTCGCAGAATTTTCATATTTTTAAGAGATTTATTTTCATTTTGAAATTTGAATCAAACTTACATTTGGAGATTTACATTGTTGTCAAATCTTTACATAATAGTTTACTGAACTAAATCTAAAAATATTCCTAAAATAACAGTAAGTTCTAAGAAGGGCAGTCCTTAATATGAGATTGGAATTTAACTACTGTCTAATCTATAATAAAATTTCAATGGCCAATGGCTTTCCACCTTGCTCAAAATTAGTTTTGAAAATTCATACTTCAAACTGTAAAAGTAAAAATTAAGTTGTATATTGCTTCCCTTTCAATTATAAGGCATGCAAATATTAATTTGTAAATTCATATTACAGTTTTAGAAAATTTCATCATCCGTAGTTTATAGAATGAACTAGATGTGATAAATTACAACTTAGAAGACAAAAGACTAAAATTAACTTTTAACAAGGTGGAAAGCCCTTGAAAATTTGTTATAGATCAAAGATTAGTTAAGTTCAAATTTTGAGATTAATTCCAATGTAATATCTAGGTTACATTGAGCGGCCTGCCCTTCTAAGTTACGCGTCTTTGCTTTTTGGGATTTCTATTTTGAAACATCCTTTGGTACCCCTTCTAAAACTGTTGAGTTAGTCTCTGTTTTTGACAAGAATGGTCGGATAGGGTACAAGTTTGGAATTTTTAAGAATCCATTCTCTCAATTTTAGAAAATAATTTAATTATTCATATGTGAGAAGATGAAGTTTCAAAATATAGATTTGTATAATAGTTATTAGCAGTGGTGGCCGCGCTCAGCGCTCACGCTCGGCGCTCGGGTGAATTCAGGAGCTCGATGCTTGCGCTCACGCTTGGAAAAAACAAAGCGCTCGAGTGCAAGCTAGGTGTACCGAGCTTTTAGCATGTTGATTTGTTAATAAAAGCAAGGCTAAAAATTTTATTTAATTCTGTTTTTCGAAAATTTCATTTATAAATAGAAAAATAGGTTCTAATCATTTGTTGAAACCCATTTTCCATGAGGAAATATTAGTATGTTTGATCACTATTAGGTATTGTAATCAAAATCCTAAATTTTTCAAATTTTCAACGACAAAACTCAAATTATGAGCTCAGCGCTCGCGCTCGATGAATTAGAAACGCTCGAGCGTTGTCCACCACTGGTTATTAGGCGATAGATTCTGATGAACTGTTTTTATTTTGGGTCAGATTAACAGGAAGATTAATATAGTAAATAATTTTCGTGAATGTAACTTTTATTAAACTTATTCTAATAGAATTTAATTGAAAAATTCAATATAAAATAAATGTCTGAATTAGTTAATTAAGAGTTATTTAAAATACTAATTGAAAGGGATTACATAATTCCAAATTTTGATTATGCTCTCAGCAATACTGCGAGAAAAGGATCAAAGCATTTGTTTTTATAATGTTTCCATCAAAAACTCTGGAGTAATTACAATTATGCTCATAAATGTTTTGAATGGAATTCTAAGTAAAGAGCCTTTTGAAATAAATCAGAAAAATATAAAAAGTGAATATTTTTACTGAATATATTTATTATGCTCATCAGATTCTTAATTTAGATGTGATAGATGTGGTGTGACTCAAGACAGATAAGTTTAATTAAAAATATAAAAGTTATAGTTGTTCTCAAGTCGTTTACTTGAGGATAAAAAATGACGAGATTATGTATAAGTTAATAATCAGTAAAAGACTGAATACTCTCTTTGTTGAAAATTGATGCCATTCTCTGACAAACTTTTAGACACGTTTTCACGTAAATGATATGCGTTTGAGTTCATTAGATATTAATATCACGAGAAGTTTCTTGGATTACACTCGAAATAGTGGAGTGCTGTGCAAATGAGCTTTTGTAGCCTAATCATCAATTTTATAAGTCTTCAAATTTATTTACAAAGTCTCTCATTCAAACTCTAATCAGATTTTAGTTTCAAAGCTACACTCACATCACGACTATTTTATATATAACTGATACAAAAGAAGTTTTTTGTGAAATTAAAATGTATATCATATTAAATATGATATATCTATAATTGAGTTAACGTTACATTTAATTGACTCTTTCTCTTATCTCTAGAAATTTCATTCGAAATATAAAGAAATTTTCATTGAATTGAGATAAACTGCACGGAAAAAATTCTGTCAATTTTTTTAGTAGAAACTAATGAATCTTATGACAAATGATAAATTTTTTTTGAAAACTTAATCAAATATTTAATCTCATAAGTATTGATTATTTCTTTACACTTTTTATGATTGTTAAGATGAACTAAACTCTAATATAGGCTGAATTTAATCTTGAATTAGAATTAATGGCTGGTTTATTAATCATTAAAAAAGAAGAACAAATAATCTATCGTCGGCTATCTTTAACAATTGTCTTTTTCTAAGCTTATGTTAATTTCCTTTGAAAGCCGATTTGTTAAACTCACAAATCATTTGATGCAAAACTGAAAAGAGTTTTTTTGTGGAGAGCATATAAATGATTGTGTCAGGGAATCCAAGTCCTATTATACCAGTATTACTTTCTAAATATTTGATATCACACTCTGAAGTAGAAAATGAAAAACTCTCAGATGAACCTTTTTAAGCAAAAGTTAAATTGAATTATACTAAACACTGATTGCGGGAACTTTAGCTCAAATTTTTTTCCAACTTTGTGACAATTTTTCCCAAATGATAAAAAGATAGTAAAACGATCGCATTTATATAATGTAAGGCAATCAGAATAAATGACAATTTAAAGGAAAATTGCGAATTTTAAATGTAAGTCACTTTACTCTACCGAATAAGAAGTAGAAAATAAATTCCGGAGTTTAATGCATTCCAAGAAAGTAATAATATTTCATTCAATGGAATCAAGGCTTAAAAATAGTCAAAAGTCTTCAAATAAATATAGTTTGATTCGCAAGCATTAAACCATTTATTTGAAAGGAGAAAACAAATAACTTGGAAAGTATTCGCAGAATCTAAATATATTTAACCTTTCAAACTATTGAAATCAATTTTTATCCAATGATTCAATAGAAGAACTTTTTAGTTTTGGGCTTTTCTTATAAATTCAATATAATGTTTATACCTATAAATAGCTAAGATTCGTCTCAAAATAATCCATTGGAGATATCAAATATTCATTTTGATACCAAAAAAGTCTAGTGTATAAAATAGCTGTTTGAACCTTAGTTCTAATTTTTTATACGGATTTATCTTTGTTGTTAAGTCTTTATCAAAATATGAATCAAAAGCAAAGATATAACTTTTAAAACTGCTATATTTTCTATTATACTATCTATACTCCAAAACTTTAAGTGCTTTTTTCAATGCCAAAACACTCTGTTTATAAGGTTATGAAAAAGCTTTGAACATATTTATTGTTTTCATTATTTTCTTCAGTAATTTCTTCGTATTCTTCTCTCAAATCAATTAAATCTTAAGTCAATATTTGTTTCAAATTAAACGCAAATCTTATCCAAAATATCTGTTATTATTAAACTTTAGTTAAATAATTAATAGTTAATTATAATAATTAATATTTATTATTTAATGAATTGGAGAAAATATTAATAATTAATAGTTAATAAATATCAATATTGAGTTATTGTTTATTAAACAAATCAAAAACTTGATATTCAAATGGCTTGAAATTAATTAAATATATTGAGTGTTAACGAGTTATTTACTTATTTTGATCGGTAAATTACCGTTAAGTTTAAGATCAAGACTCGCACTCATTGAATCGGAAAACTTTTGAGAGTATTTGCGCGCCTAAAAAACTAGTGCATAAGTAAAAAATAGAGTCCTTTTATAAAAAAAAACTTGCGTAATGTTTTAGAGTCTCATTGATTGAAATTTTGGTGAAACGTTATGACAAAAATTTGAAGTCTGATTAAAAATTAGAGATGCAAAAACGCACAATCATTTTATTAACTGTTCAATACCTATCATATAAATAATACGATGTAATTGAACTAAACTAAACACTCTCAAAACTACAGTCTATCCCGGTTATAGTGAACCCGGATATAGTGAATCCCGGTTATAGTGAACACTTTTGGCTGCACCGATCGATTCACTATAAACGGGATAGACTGTATATGCTTTTTCAAAATTTAAAAGCTTTTTCTGCATTACTAATTTTATTCATTTCTATTACGTGCTATTTTTATTGTAAATTATCTATACATTCAACTACAGGAGAGCTTATATTTTAGAATAGGGTTTGTTTTGATCAATACTTCTATTTTGTAAGATAATAAGTCTGCATATAATTATAAAGATAATTAGGTCATAAATACTCAATTTTTCGCCCAAAATTCTAATCCTAACTTATACTTATTTATAATTGACAGCAAATTATAACATGATTTTTTATATAGTTTTTAGCAATTTGTGAAAATTTGATTTCATCGATTAGTCAATTCAAATGAATTAAATTCTCTTCATATCGTCAAAATTATTCATGAAATGTTCATCTACTGGAAAATTTATTTTCAGTAATAATTATTCTGTAAAATTCATTCAATCTCATGAAGCGATGCTTAATCTGTAAATTGAAATTGAAGTGAAATAGAATGTATTGAACATGAAAAAATGATTGGAAAGATTGAAAAGATTGAGCTTCAATAGTAAATCATATGACTAATAGTTTTCGCAGGGAATTCCTGGAATAGTGTAGACGCATAAGAATGCATAATAATTTAGAAAGTATCTCATTTTATTTAAAGCACATAAAATGTTGAAAAATTGCAAGCATTTCATATAAGTTACTTGCATTACAGTATAGTTATAATACTTCAATAGCAATAAGATATCATGCAAATAATGCTAAGCATTTATTGATATAATCATCTTCTGCATGCATTTGAGTCTCGAGTTGATCATAAATAAATTCAATACATTCACAAATACTATTCCGCTGCTGACTCTTATCCACAATACAGCTGTCCGTTAAACATGTAATTTTGCTTATATCCTATCAACTGTTTTTCACGCTGCACGCTATTTCCATGCTTTCATCGTAATGCATAACAGATCCTAAATAAACATTCGTCTCCGTATTTGTGTCTGAAGTTTGAAATCGAATGAGAGTATGATGAGAACAATGATCACAACAGGTGGGTGGAGATGAACTAACAAAAAATAGACATTAATGAAACTTAGGCTTAACTGCTATTATATGGGAGTATTTATCTAAAAGGCGTAACAGTTTCTGTTTATATCTAACCGTATACAAAGTCATTCCCAAATTCCATGAATTGAGATCTTTTTGGCTAATAAGCGATTCTTTAAATGCTTGTCAAAGTTATATTCGTTAAGTCAAATTTAACTCAGACAGACAGCACTAAAATTATTGGTTTTTGCACCAAAAATGATTAATCCGGGTCTACGCGTCTGCATACTCAATATCGCGCATTTTCCCTGTTGGGTGCGATCAATATAAGTTATTGCAAGTATTACGTGCACATGTGTGTCAGTGGATATATGAGTCTATAGATCAGAGAACTTCATTTAATCATCACAACAACAGATAACAAATCACTTCAAGTGAACATCTTTACAATCAAATTAACAAAAAATTCTCAATTATTTTTTTAATCAGTAGCAAATTATTTTCTGTTCAGAATATCTGCTTTGATATAATGAACTTTTTGTTCCGAAGGTTTTACTATTTTTTAAGTTCAAAATAAGTTTATTTTAAATTTATAGTAAACAAACCCACAAAAATTCAGTAATTTTGTGCTCAAAATTTCAAATTTTGTTACTCGGATACTGATTCGATCCCTCGAATTGCTTTTATTTGCATTTTTATTCATTGAATTTGAAGTTTTTAAGTTTATAATTTAGGTTGAAATATAAACGTGATTGAAGATAATAAATAAAGCTGTTTTCCGGGAGTTTATAATTTGTTTGATTCATAAGTTATATTGACTAAAATAAATTGATAGTTGTTTTGATGTGTGATTTTGTGAAGCAATGTAAGAATGATGTGATGGAGTTTTATCGATGCGGCTTCATATAGATTGATAAAGTATATATAAATGAGTGTGTGTGCATGCGGTGTGCCCTATCTTCTTCTTTTTGGTCTCTCTATTTGGTTGACGCAATTTCTTTCTGTAGTTTTGGTTGAAAAAGCTCACTATATTTGCTTATAAAAGAGCCTCAAATATCCAGTATAGTGTCAGTCAGTCTGTGGATTATTCACTGGAGAAGTGTTATTTACTTTAAGCGCTTAAGGGCTCTATGCCTTATGCATTTATAGCATTGATGTTATTTTACCAAAAAAGCTCATTCGTAGTAACTCTCAACTCAATCTCACTCTCTTTCTTTTCTTCAAACTTAATGACAAGTTAAGGTAAGGTAAGAGATAGCTTCGTATGAGATCACATTCACCCATACATCTCATCTCATCTTAAAAGTGATTCCAAAGGCATTCGAGTGGCAAAAAGTAATCAAAACAAGAAATCAAGTACTTTAATATATGTTAAATTAATCGATTCTCTACAAGACTATTAAATGAACAACAGTTTCAAACTTATTTGCGCTTCGCTTCCAATTAATTATATAAAGGTAAGAACTTTTCACCCTTTTTGATCATTAAGTTTATCGTAAAAATTGTGAAATACCACCACATCTAATAATACATTATTGTTGAGAAAAATGAGAGTAAGAATCGCTGCGTGCATGAAGTTTTTTCGTCGTTTTTCATATTGAATTCTAGTATATTTGGGTGGTCCTAATGATGCTTTGAATAAAATTCATTTTGAATAAGGCTTTTTATGCCTTCTCTTCAATTCATTCATGTTAATGAACTTTTGTGACTCCATTATTTAAGTTTATGAACGAGGAGGTGGGCTGTGATGCGAATATTCATCAGCAGTAATTCCATTGCCATTCGCAAAGCTATTCTTTAGCTGAAACAGTAATTTATTAGAAGCCCATGAATAAGCGGATTATCAATGTTTTGCTCGACAAATTGCCATTAACAATAACATTGACTTTGGCTTTGTATCGCACCGTTAAAAACAATATTATAACTTGACAGGTAATTCTCCCAAAAAGTGAGAAAATTTGTTTTTTATAGTAGAAAATGTGTTAAATATTTCCCAAACATTAAACATTAATTGATCTGATAAGACCGAAACCATTTTAATAATAATGATTGCCATAATATTTCATATGATGTTCAAAAAAGCTTTTGTTCTATTCTGTCTAATCTTTTAATTATTTTCATCGGTTTAATGATTTTTTCTTCATTATAAAATTGAACGCCTTTTCAAGAAAGTCAAATAAAAAAGAGACACATTTTCAGTGTAAAGTATAAAAAAATCGATATTAAAAATTTGTTGCATAGTTTGAGTCATTTTGATTGCTTAATCTCAAAGATATTTCAATTGATTACAATATGTCAAAAGTGGTTAAGCAAACTTATAAACCGAGAATGTATTATCCCTGCAAAGAATATCGATAAGAGGAGGCTTTAGTTTTGATGCGTTAGTATTGCGATGACTATCATGACTATCAAGAGTTCTGATGAAATAGTGAGTCTCATGTATTAGTTATACTGCAGAATATAACAAAGGATACAAAACAATTCCCATGTCTCATGTTTACTAATGACGGGGATCTAACTCTGGGATTTAGGCTTAATTGAAAATGTCTACAAGTTTGTTGAAAACAAATTACAAACTTTCGTGTTTCTGATTTCTCTCTATCTCTTTTCTTATCCTTCTTCATCTTATTTCTCAACTTCCAACATATTAAGCAAATTTTATATTCAGAAGAAACAAATAAAGTTAGACTTGAGAAGCAAACTTAGGTTTGTATTCCTCTTCATTTGCGGCTCATTTAACATTCAAATGAGAACCAAATCGGAATTGTATCCATTTATTGTGATCAGAAAAAACAATCAGAATATTTCTAAGATGTGAATATATCTATAATCTATGCAATAATAGTACTAATACTAGTGTAGCCTAATATTGCTTATGGCTTATACACAAAGCTTACACGTGAACGAAAACTCAAACGTTTCATTTTATACCATAAGAGAGTGCAGTTGTGTTACATTGTTTTATTTCACTTTTACATTGCTGAAAATTTTTGATTAAAGAATATTCTCTGAAATTAAATATTGATAAATAACTTATTATTCATTATATAAACATGTATTTTATGCGTAATAACTGTGTGAATGAAAATGTATTATTTTTAATATAGATTCTATTTTTTTTTATCAAATTAAAACACCAAAAATGAATCACTGAATTTGTAAAACTAATCATAAATCGACTGACAGTTTCTATTAATATTTTCATTAAAATTTTGTTTGTATTTCATATACTGTACAATATTTTTTATTCTTGCTTGAGTTTTGATTGATCCTTTGCTTTTTTCAAGTTTTCTTATTTGTAAATTTTTCAAACGTGTCTTCTTTTGCATTGAATCATATTTTGAATTCGTTTAGTTCCGAGTTTGTTATTTAGGATTTTTTACATTCTTAAATTCCTATTTATTGAACTTAACTTTTCACTTGGTTATCATTTACTTTTGCTTTCAAGAGCTGAAGCAATACTTGTATTACCACACAATCGAATACTCGATTCTTGAAATTCATACCTTTGAATAAAGTATTTCATGGAAAATAATTTGATTGCAAATTAATCTAAAATTAATTCATAAATAGAGTCAAATAAACTGTATAACACAGTTGGACTTTACTCTGTGTTCTGAGTCAAGCAATCATATAAGAGGTGTTTCTTTTTCTTTTTGTTTGATTTTCGCAAATATTTAATTATATTCAGTTTTCCACTCAATGGAATTACAGTGCAACCTCATTATAGGCAACTCGCTTTTGCCAGATAAAATGATTGCCTATAAAGAGTTTTGCCTATATTCG
>JAQFXV010001618.1:0-12853 GCA_034694065.1 Camisia spinifer | reverse complement strand
TTATAAGGACATGTATTTAAAGGTTAGGCAGAACAGTAATTAGCCCTCAATTAAATCACAGTTTACTAGTTTCATAAGTGTGAGAGAGTTTCATTTGATAGTTTTAAATAAACAATTTTCACAATTTGTGCACCAATCCGTTAAAACAAAAAGTAATTACATTGAAAAGTAATTTTATTACTCAGCCATAATAAATATAATACAATAATTACAGAAGTTTTCGTCACAAAAGGCGAGAAAAAGAGATTACAATTAAAAATTCTAAAATCAAAGTTAAAGCCTATAAATCAAAAATTATTGTGACATCAATTGATTATTATTATATTTTATAAGTAATACTTTTTACTGATCGCAAACACAATTGATTTAAAGTATAATTCAGTTAACAATTGATTACTTAAAATAAATTTATAGTCAAACAGTTGATTCTTTATTATTAACGATTATAATATCATTATTCAAACCATTGATATAATGGCCGCCACATTCGCGTCGGTTCTTCGGGTGTCCGACGGGGTATTTGATTGAGAAGATCCATATGTCGAGCGCCACCCGAAGATCCCATGAGGCATATGTGAAATAACGCGCCAAATCCATTAGGCTATAGACAAATGCACATAAAAGTGCTGTCTTTGGGTGTAATAAAGCTAAATATCTTGAATTTGTTGTTAGCAGAAGAGGTGCTATCAGAGAAGTGTCCCATATTTCCATTTCTCCGTTACAGCAGTTCATCATCTGTTTTGTTATTTTAAGAAAAAATATTTTTTAAAATTATCAGTAATTAAGTTCTTTAAATCAATTTATTTGTTGTTTTGCTCCAACTTTTAAATAATTTGTTGAGTCAGTTGAATGTTTTTTTCTCGTGAACTACTTTTACAAATCATTTTGTGTGAAAATATTCTAGTTTTTGACTCAAATCAGTTTCGAATTTATTATTATTGCTCTAAAAATAATTAAACTCTTTTTTCAATTGGGACACAAAAACATCTTATTATGTGTTTGAATGAGTTCTAAATAAATGCAAGTTTTCTTCCATTAGATTTAGGATTTTCAATATAATAAACTTTCATTAATTCGAAAATTCCAGTAATTATTTTTGATCTAAGTTTTAAATAGAATTTCTTTACTCTAAAGAGACCTTAAAATTGTTTGACAGAAAAAAAACATCTCATTGAATAACATGTGGAAAAAACCTATTTTTCCCAATCATGTGATAAATTTTCGGCTTTATTTCCATAATTTTGTTGACTAGTTATGAGTCAAGAATAGCTTAATGACAAACTAATTGTGTAAGAGTTTGGCATTGATTTATATAAGTAAACAAATTATTTGAAGCCAAAAAACTATATTTGAATCAACTTTGGTTTCTTAAGGCTACAAATAAAGATCTCAAAATTGTTTGGCAATAACAACATATCAGAAAACTTATAACTTTTATTCAATTCAACTAAAAAACTGTTTCTCATAACAAGACTTACCACTAATTTAATGGTGACTTTAGCGAAAGCGAATCCAAATGTAAAGACAAACAAAGATGGACTGACATGAAAGTATCCGATCGAGTATGAGATGATCGCAAACAATGTTAATATAGCTATTGGTAAGACTGGTTCCCATATATTAGTAGTTCTTCTCGGAATCACAACTCCATATTCATCGAGAGGAGTCTTTTTGCCCAAAATCATACGTAAATTACTGACTATCGCTCTGACCATTGTTAGGATCGCCAGAATTGCTATTATATGTGAGGCCTCGATATCATAGTTAAATATGTTTAGGTTTGAGCGCCAAATGCGTTGACCATAAATGCCAGTCAATAAGTGAACAATAATCATAAGCCATTGTCCTTCGCTTACATCAATTCTATTCAAAAGGAAAATAATGTTAATTATTTGCTCTTAAACTAAGTTCAAGTGATATTTCGAGAATTCTATTCTAGTTATCAAATATTAAGTATTCTCAAGTATTTAATCAATATTTTAATAAGTTTTGACTTACTTTCCAAAAACCATTTGATGTGTGACATGACATAACAGATGACTTGAGAAGAAGGCAATCATTGAGGAGAGAAAAAATGTTAATAATAGTATAGGAGTTCTGCCCAACTGTACCGCACACGAGACCGCTAGTGTCACAAAAATAAGGGACACTGCATCACATCCATGATCATAGAGTTCTTCAATTTGAGTGCATTGGACTTTATAGCTTTGTTTGCCATCGAGTGCATCGAGAGTTTGATAGAGAAAAACTCCGATTGCGCACAGTATGAAAGGCCACCAATACACCTATCAATCAATTATTTTAAATTTTAATTAAATATTTCATAAAATAATAACAATTATTCAATTTTTGATCGTCAAAATCAGCATAACTTCTATCAGAACTATTTAATTCAAAAATGAAGACTAAATACGAGAAATTAAGTTTGAGAGAAGTTTAACACATATTAAACCAATAAAAATAATTAAAAATTGAAATCGATATAATTTTTTTCTCAGTTAAGATTTAATTGGAATAAAATGAACCATCGATTTAAATTAGAGAAAAATGTTCAATATAATTATCTAAATAAAAAATGATTAAGTAATAAAATAATTGTGAATCGATAAATACCTCATTTCTAGCGTCGGGTGAATAATAAAGAACAGCACATGAAGTGATGATATTAATGATAATTCCCGTTGCAGTTATCACACAAGGGCTTATCGAAACGGGTATAAAACCTGATAACCAGATCCAGAACCTGGTAATTAATGAAACATTTTTTGAATAAAACTCTCGGTTAACAAATTTTTTTGCTCTCATACTTTTGCAAAAATAAAAGCTCTAAATAAGAACCGGCCGAAGCATTATAGATATAAGGCTTAGTCATCAAATACTGCATCTGTTTCTTGGTTAGAGTCCAGCCGCCGATGAATTCTTTGAGTCTTTTATTGTCATCGCATTTATTGATTTGCATTTCCATCGCTTCGACTCTTACTTTTTCTTTGAAATCATTGAACTTTTTCAGACCTAAAGCCGCTTTTCCTTTAATCACTTTTTCCATTTTGTCCAAATTCATCATATTCTTCAACGGCTTATCCATTGTTTTACTACTGGTTCCACAATTCTCTTCGATTGGGAACATGTTTACTATTGATTTTTTATGACTCATTCAGCAATCAATAAATTTGTTACACTATATATTGTATTTTGAGCTTAAAATAAGAGTCAATCAAGTTTTTTAAAATCAAAATAATGATAATGTTTGACACGAAAACTCTATATTTATTTGACTTTTAAACTTTGAAATCAATATCAATTTGAAATTTTATTTTTGAGAAAAATTATCTATTAATTCGTCTTAATTGTAAAGCAATTTTTCAGATTTAATGAAAAAATTGAGAAATAATGACTTTTATTTATTAGTCTATTTATTAATTACTATTAATTATACAAATAATAAAATTTTAAACACAAATTGTTTAAGGTCTCAATTTATATAAATTTTCGAAATATGCTCCACAAAGACGTCACAGATGTTTATCACACAGTATTACAGCTGCAAAAACCAAAGTCTAAAATTTCAATCACTTTTTCGATTATTTGCTTGTAATGAAAATACTGTAAATGTATTAATAAATTCACAGTTAAACTTAATATACTTTCAATTATTAATAGACTCGAAAACACAATTTAATAGTACTAGACATAAGACATAAGACAAAAGTCTAAATGAGAGGAAATATTCAGTTGTTTTTGACAAATGGAAAAACACGCGATCAGAAGGTGAATAAAAAGCAAATGACTAGTTAGTCATGCAATTGTGCTGTTCTACTAAACTCAACCCTTGACGACCGGGTTGTTATGCTTGTAAACAAATCTTACAATAAGAAACTGTATTAAACATTTGTATATAAGCATAACAACCGGTCGTCAAGAGTTCAGTTTATTAGAACACTGGAGAATTGGTTTTATAACTTTCGCATTGAATCATCAGTTTAGACGTCACTGTCATCCTCATTGCTATGGAAGTAAACAATAGTGCTTCCAAGGTCTGCAAATTTTCAATGGGGTGGAAATGGGGTTAAAAATTTTATAGAACGAATGGGAATGGGGTTAAATTTTTTCGACTTAATAGGATTTGAATGGGGTATTAATTGTTTTGATGTGAAGGGGTTCGAATGGGATATTCCCTCAAAAGAGCATTTGAAATTAACTAAATTCTATGAATATTCTATTGTATAGGTTATAGATAAGGCTCTCCAGAAAATGCCGTTATTTCGAAACTTTTTTAAAACCCCTTAATAGTTGGGGTGAATTACATTAGGCCTGGTTCCCACCTTTGAACCCGATTCTATGGAATTATACAAGAGAAAATTCAAGAATTCACAATTTTAGTTCAAAATAATTGGAACTTACATGTTTAGAGTTTAGTTTACCTAATATAGGTTCCTAAAATTTTTAATCATGAAAGTGGGGAAAAATTATATACATTGTAAGAATCAACAAGAAATCCAATGAAATGTTGAGCCCAAACCGCATGCACGGCCTTATGGAGTACCCGCTATGTTGGAATGGAAATAACACCTTTAATACCATTGAAGAACCATGCAATAGTGAGCAATCGAAAATTTCCATTACAACCTACATCGCATACTCGTTAGGTAGACTTTGTAAACTTGAACCTTTTAAGCTCAAGCATTTTCCTTTTCATTGATTGACCTAAATATCAATTATATCTTCGAGAAAAATCTTCAGTTCAAATATTAATAATTATTCAATAACTGAATTTAACTATTGTGTAATTATATTGATTCTATTGAAACTCATTTTTGGTAGATTTCAATTAGTATTTGCGTAATACTCAAAAATAAATTGTTTATATTTGTTTCAATTAGTTTGGCATAAATCAAATTTATTATTATTATAGTTATAAACTCTTCCTGAAATAGAATCTTGTTTTGATAACATTGATGTCAGCTTAAAACTAATTAACTTACAGGCTGTGGAAATTTTCCGTTCTTCGAAATAATTCTAAATTTTTTAAGGTAAATGATATATGAAGGCATAAATAGAAACAGTAATTTAAAACTGTTTTAGATTACATTTTCACTAATAATTAAATATTGACGAAAATGACTATTAAATTATAATTAATTTTTTGAGATTTATCATCCATTCAAAGCATATTAGATTTTTTTGGCATGATTTAGTTTGAGTGAAAGATCAAAAATTAAAAATCAAAAGATCATTAAAAGTGTATCAATAGTATTTGTTTGTTTGTTAATTGAATAAAAATCATTGATTCTAATTTATTGCCAGAATTTGAATATTGATTATTTTATTCGATATAAACCTATTGATTACTTTCAGTCGAACTCAATTATCTAAGAATTTGAAAATTAATATAATTCTTAACTAATTTCAATACTAATATGGTTAATATGATCCGATTTATAACCTAACGATAATTTGAAATTTATAAATCCAAAGGCTATACTAATAAATTAATATTTTGCTCTTATCCGAAATTGAAAATATTTACTATCAATTGTTAATATCAAAATGCATGTAAAGGTAAACTATCATTTCATTGCACACAACACGCAAATTATTTGGTTACTTAAATTTTTTTAAAACTAATCAATTTTCAAATTGTTAGTATTAGTGAACACAACTGTATAAGACTTATCTATTGAACTTTATGATAATTGAAGTTAATAAAAAAAATTGAAATTCGTTTAATTTAAACGTTTGTGAAACCCAATACATTGATCTACATATTGAAAACCTATGAAGATCATTATAAATGTCACGCTTATATCACGTAAAGCTCGCATGCTTTCAATTTGATAAATGTCTCAATAATTATAAGTTTGTTATTCTTTAATCTAATAATTATGTCATTTCAAAAATATTTGATTATCAATAAGGTATTAAAATATGATATGAAATAAATTATATAAGTTTCTTATTCAGCAATTTTTGTGATTCTGATTTTCCACATATATTGCAATTTACAAGAACTTTAAGACCTTACGAAATATGATTATTGAAGGGGTTTATTTGTTGAATGAGCTAAACAGTAAACAATCACAAGACTAACTTTTATTAAAGAATAAAACGAATTTAGGTAATAAGTACAGGGGTATAGATTAGAGAAAATAATATTAGATTATAGATAAACAATATGAAAAGGAAATCTGAGAATCCATTAAAACAGTACAGAAGTACACAATTTTTTCCATCTGTATTTACGGTTACTTTTTGAATACAAATATAATATAACCCTTACATCCGTTACCGGTAACGGAATCTTAAAATATTGGTCTGACTTCCGATGATAGCCATTGTCTGAGCTGTAGAAGAAGGACAGGCAGGCATTCAGGCGTCTTATTATCTTATGTTTACATAAGTTTAATAATAATAGAAAGTAAATCAGGAAATGTATTGTACTTTGTTTTGTAGACTCTGATAAAAATAGAGTAAAGTCACAAGAATTTATCAGTCAAATGATTTTTAGTTTAGTATTTGAAAAACTTTATTTTGTTAAGCAATAAAAAAAACTATAAAACTTTTGAACTAATTTATGAGTTGAAGTGTTGTAAAGCTGTTGAAAATTACACATTTAAAAAAAATTTACTTCAATTCTTTTAATTTTTGATTACTCTTAACTTAAATGAATTTCACTATTCATAGAAAATAAAAATCAATAAAAACAAAGTATAAAACATTAACAAATAAAACAAATGTTAGAAAATATTTTATTAAAATATTAAATAGAATAACAGTTTTGGGTTAGAATAACAATAACTTAAATAAAATAGTAGAAAAACATTATATTTAATAAAAATTAACAAATTATAGTTAAATAAAATGTTATCTAATCTTTGAGAGTTTGATTGGTGTCGTTGAATGAATTGCTAAGAAAAAGGGCCCGATTTGGTTGGGTTTAAAAGTTGCCGGAATTATATTATAAGTACCCGCCGGTATATTCTTCAGCTGAAGCATTGTGAAACCAGATCTAAAATTTATTTTTTAACATTATTTTCATGATCAAAGTTTGTTTATGTTTATCTTCAAATCTTTACCATAACTTCAAAGCATTTTGATATTAAATTAGGATATTATCAAAATTATATTAATTGAATTATGAAAAACTTTATTATAGTTATGAGTATTTTCTAGAACTTAATTTTGCTCTAATCTGTGTCAATAAGTTTTTTGGGGAAATTCCTGAAAGATATTCATCTGTATAACATTTGCATAATTGAAAATGAATTTTCTAGATCTCTGACGTTATCAGTATTCAAATCATGAGTTAGGGATAAATCAATGAATGGATTCATTTATTGAAGTTATTTCTGAAATCATTTTCAAGTTTAAACTTTGAATTTTAGTCATTATTTCTAATGGTGTTTAAAAAATAACTTCACATTCAACATAAATATAGTTTACTTATTCAAAATTGTAGTATAAATAGAATAAATTCAATGTTTTGCAAAAATCTAAGACATATCTAAAATATTTGTGCCAAAATTCTGGGAATAATGTCTCAGAAATTATTGAGAAAACTTCAATAAATATTTCCATTCAAACCAATGGAAATTTTTCAAAAACAGAACTTTTAAAAGTTTAAATAGCTTTAAGAGTTAACACAAATAGCTTTAACGCATATTTGAGCTAAAAATAAACCTAATTTCAAATAAATATGTATTAAACCTGAAAGATCCTGAATGTGCTTTTGGAAAATAATTAGGAGAACTCTGATTAACAACACTGACAGTCGTTATATCGATACCAATCGCATAATCTCTGCAAAGAAGAGAAATTATTAGATTTCAAATGACCGAAAAACAGAATATTTAAAAAAAATGATTATCGATTAATACTTGGGTCCTTTCAGGTCAATAAGTAATTCATTATCGCTATCATTAGGACCAGTGATAGTCAATTGATAAACAGGATTTCGGGAATAAGTTAAAGGATTATTAAGACATCCGCCGGCTGTCTCTGCAGTCCATTTGCCGTTCTTTTCCTAATCAACAAAACATATATTTTTAAGCAAAAAAAATTAACAAAATTTATTAATAAATTTGAAATAAATTTTTACCACTTCTTTATATTTATAAGGATTGTGTAGTTTCTTAAGAACAAAAGCACACGTAGAATAAGCTCTTATAGTGTAGTTAATAGTGTTTGACTTTTCGTATTGAGACATAACTAATGTATATTTAATACATCCGTCTTTAGGAACTATTTTGCATAAATAGTGAGGACTATTAATTCTGACCCCATCTATATATGGCGGCGGATCGACTGTTAACAAAATTATATATTAATTAAACTGAAAAATGAATAATAAAATTAAATAGAAAAATAAATTTTGATTACAAGGCATATAAACTTTTTCTCCATTATTCTTATACACAAGAAGTGCGATATATTCGCGATTATTTGCGAAATCGTTCTATGAATTGAAGTAAAAAATGGGTTTAAATATTTAATTTTGAAAAAATAAAGACTTTTATATTGTTTAATACCCTATCAGTTATATGTCTGGTTAATAGTATCCAAACAGTACTTTCGGGACTCTTCAGAGTTAGAGAGTATTGAGGATTATCTCCAATATAATAGAGATCTTTAACGGGTCCGACGCCTGCATTCCATGAACTATTATCAAGATTTATAAAAGAAATCAATAGATTTAAAATATTATTTCAATAATATATTGATAACTCACTCATGTGTACAATAAGTGTATTTAAAAATACTTGGATTCCAATTAAGATACGAAACATCGAAGAATCGATACAAGGAATCGATATCTATCCAAAAGACGCCTATTTTTATGAAAAAATAGTTTATAATTAATATCAAATAAGCTGAAAAGTAATTAATTTTCAAACCGTTATCAAAATTTTTAGCATTTTGTGGATCATAATGTAATGCAGTCTTCAAAGGAGTGGTCCAGTTGTCGACATCTCTCTCAGAAAAGTTTCCTTTCCATCTCATATGACTCCACGGATTCTTCAATAGAAACAGCTTTTTATTCTGTGAACAAATTTCATCAAATAGTAACTGAAGTCATAATCAATTATTTTTCTATGAATTACATAAACTTGTTTGATATCAAGCATCGCATAGGCATGAGTTGGCACTAAACCAGTTCTTTCTTCCTCACTATTAGTCAGTTCTCCGGTCGCGAAAGTTATCAAAACATCGCCTTTAATATGTCTTTCGTATAACATCTTAAATGTTTTCTCTTTATCAGCTTCTGAGCCATGGATTGATAGTCTTTCGGGTATCCAAGAAGTCAAAGCGTGAAGATCTATATTCTGTATTCATTTTATTTCAAATCAATCTTTTATTTGAGTTAAATTGAAGTTTAGTTAGAGTTAAGACTCACTGAATTACTGCCCGGAAAGTCATAACCGCCCATCACTTTCATGTATGCCTTTTCTAGTAATGAAACCCAGAATTCATTTCTATTACTTGAATACGAACACAATAGCTCTCCATTTCGACCCACCGGTAGTTTATCATCAATTAATATCTGTTCAATTGAATTGTCTTTAAACTTACTTTTCTTTGAATAGTTTTATGTAAAAGTGTTAATCAATAAAAATTTTAGACTCACTTTTCTATTAACGCCATTAATATTAAACTTAATCATATATTTTCCGCACGGATTATAAACTGGTTCGCGATTACGATTCTGGGGATAAATAATATGAGTAATAATTTTTTTGCCAAACTTTTTCTCATAAAGAGCAGAGACAGCGAGTGAAGCGACAAAAGAACAATCGCTGACAACAGTCTGTTTGATAGAAAAACAATCAACAGATGCAATAATCATCGGATTAGCACTGATTTGATCCAAACGAAGCCATTGAGAAAAGTGTAACTTCTGTTTAGGCGATAGTACGAGAAGACCGTCTTTATCACTATATGGTATCGGATATGAAAACCTCTCCTTTAAGTCAATGCTAAGAAAAGGTACATATTCTCGACCGTTGATTATTGAGGTGTGTCTTAAGACTGCGATCTCTTCTTTAGTATATGAAGACTGACCACTGATTACAAGTTGTCCAGAGTTTGTGCTCGAACTCTGAGCTGTTGTTTCGTCTAATTTTAATTTATTTAAATTTTGAGTTAAATCTAATTTTGTTTCACTTGTTTTAGGTGTAGTTTTGGTCCCTTTTATGGCTTCGGCTCTATCTAATGCTTTGGACGCAAGACTTGTTAACTTTGTTTTTAATGATTCGTCGTTTGTCTCGTTTTTCTGTCATTTAATATAAATTATTTTCGATTAATTTCAGACCAAATGATAGAAAACTTGAAATTATATAGTTTTAAAAATATTTTCCCTTCAAAAATAGAGATAAAAGTTTTGTTTAATTAATTTTGAAAAACTTATTCATGAATTTGACTCAAAATATAAAACTTTTCTTCAATTATAAAAGTTTTGACTCGACTTAACTTTCTTTTAACATTAATTATAACTTATTTATTGAGAAATTTCTGTTGAAATAAACTTAAAAACATATTAAATACAAAACTTACAGCTTTTAAACATAAATCAATTGCCTGTGAATATAATTCAATAGCATTTTCATGATTATTGTCTTCGTCTTCATCTAATGCTTCATTCATTAGAAACTCTGCTCTTTCCAATTTTGATAAATCTTCACTTTTATTTGACTTTAGACTTATGTTTTGCAATTCATTTTCTATTAAATTAAACAAAAATAAAAAACTTTTACATAAGAAAACGTTATAAACATTCAAACGGAAGAAAACTTTCAAATAAAATACTTATTAATCTATCGCTTAATAGTTTGGCTCTATTTATATATTCATTGATTTTAAGCTCAATATCTGATGATTTTCCATAAGTTAAACATTTTTGGAGCAAATTTGAAGATTCCTTAAGAAAAATAAATAAGTTTATAATTTTTCAACAATGAGAAGATGGTTTCGAAAACTTTTAATAAAATTGTTGATAATGATTAATAATAATAATGATGCAATAACGATAAATACCTTATAATAATAAATAGCGGCCTCTAATTCATTATTAATATCAAAATTAATTGCTAATTGAGCCAAATGTATGGCCTCGTTATGTAATAATTGATTTAAATTATTATCTGATTTACTGTTTTCGTTGTCATTATTTTTTGACATTTCTATTAAGGATTGAATTCAATCGGTTTTTATGAACTGTAAACTTGTTTTAAATATTATTGAGTTTTCACTTCAGTAATGATTTTTGTGATCTTTTCCATTCATTATTTATTTATTTATAATTGGGTTTGAGTTTAATTTGAACTTTAATTTCACAGTTTGCTTGTAATCAATTGCTATTTATTAGTCATCATCTGTTTTTTTACAAAATAAACGATCGTTTTTGAAACAGTTTTTAAATTTTTTTTAAAAACGAAGGCTGAAAATGGTCTGAATTTAAGTTCATGAATGACTGACATCTCTTGGTCTGAATTGTTTGTATGCGAAAAGTTCATTTCAGTTTTTCTAGTTTATTTTTGTTAAATAGTTGATTAATTCATGTGGAATTCTCAAACTTTTTCTTGTCTCCTATCATAATCTCTCAACAGATCACTGAATGATTTACAATTTTATATGTTAATTAATTTTTTGGAAATTATACTGGTTATTTTGCAAAGAAAATGGGTTTTAACCTAACTAATCATCAAAACTTCTGAATTAGTGATGCCAATCTTTTTAAAACAATCCCATTCCCATCCTAACTCATTGAGATAATAGTCATCCCAACCAATTGAATTATTTTTTCACCCCAATCCCATCCCAACCCACCGATGATTTCAATTAGAGTTGCAAGAATTGATTTATTTTTTAATCAAATGTCTCATATTGATGAGGTCGAGATGACAAACACTAAGAATCTCTGAGAGAAAATTGAATCGACTTGCTAAAGTCATAAGAAAACTACTTGCAGTCATAAACTGATACAGTTTCAATTTTCAAAGTTTCTCTTATTTCTAAATGTTTTAGAAAAATTAGTAATAATTAGAGAATTGTTTGTGATAATTAATAATTTGTGAATGTTGCTAAAAATTTTGACCAATAACTTCGATTTTTGAAAATGTGAGGCATTTCAAAGTAAGATAAGAACGTGTTGGTCAACACATTATTCAAAATACATATAAATAATTTCATTAGTGATTTTTTGCCAAAATTACAGATATATAAAATAATTTTTTCTTTCAATCCATTAAACATTGGAACATTAAAATAAAATTCAAGTAATTATAAAAGTAGTTATATTATTTAGTTAAATATCAATAATACATACTAATTCTCATATTATTAAGTTATGTGCAATTAATCTAACTTATAAAATAATGAGCGAAAAGCATTAGTTATCTATCGTTAGCACAGTAAATATTTTTAATAGATATTTTAAAAATGGAAATACGTTTTCTTTCATTGTGATTCATTACGGAAAAAAAGATAATCTATTGTTTTGACTAATTTCTAAATTATTCTATTTTTAACTACAAAAAGCATTGATATAAAAATGATGGGATTATAGAAAAATTTGGGAGAATTGAGTACTTATTTGATTAAAAATCTCTCTCCATATTTATAAATTGACCTAAAATAAAATTAAAGGATAACCGAGCTTAATATCTATGATCTGAAAATATCAGAATGAAAATAACATATTTTTTTGTCAAAATAAAATTTTATCAGATTTAGCTCTTGTCCCTCAGACTAGGATTAGCAGAAAATATTCCAGATATCAATTATGGAATGCAATCAGTTTACTAGCTTTAACATTAAAAATTAGAAGGCCTTAACTCAAAATCTTTACAATAAAAAGTTA
>JAQFXV010001617.1:0-12853 GCA_034694065.1 Camisia spinifer | reverse complement strand
GTCTTTAATAACTTATAGCTTATGTAAATATCGAAAGATGTTGAGTAATCAGCAAATGAGTCATTCCTGCAATCATACAATTTTGAAGATTTTCTATTAATTAAATTCATAAATAATTATTCAGTGAATTAATGAATTCAAAAAACTTTTAATTTAATGGAGAATTTACTGCCATCTATTTCACTACTTTTCCCGAAAAACTATGTATGTTTCAAAGTTTAAAAAATAAATGTTAGACTTCAGCACATGTTCTATAAATTCAATTATCATTTGATTACAAAAACTGTAAAATTTTGAATTTCCAACATTTGACTTAAGCCCTATACAATGTAAAGTAATATAAGAAGGGGCTTATCTGCCGGCTCGAGAGATATTCTTGAGAAATGATTCAAAGCTTTATTGAAGTGAACTTATGACTCTTTCATTCAATATATATAGTTCGGTCACTATTCTTGGTCCAGTGTCCCCACAATTTTACCCCTATTAAGGCATGCAGTAAACTGTTGATAAACCAATAATAGACTCAGTATGCATGCCTTAATAGGGGTAAAATTGTGGGGACACTGGACCAACAATATTGACCGAACTATAAATAAATTATTAGTCAATTTTCAATATATTGATAATACAATTGATAATTTCCCTACACATAATACGCTGTATTAAATAAACTTTTTTAATATATTTTTGTCGAACCCCAATTAAATTCGTTTTTAGCAATTCTCGAATTCGAATTAATAAAAATTAATTTTATTCACTAAAAACTTTTCAAACAGCAATTTGGAAATTTTGAACAGATTTGTGTTAACAAAAAATGGATACACATTATATGATAAATGATAAGTCATATAAATTAATGGATGTTAGACATGAGCTAAAGTTTTAATTCTTAAAATGAAACAAATATGATACAAATCAAATTTTATTTAACTGAATCAAAATTTTTTTGAATAATATAAAAAACTGTAATAAAAATACTTTCTATTAGACTTTTCTGAAACTTTCATAAAATGCAATTAATTACCAGTAACTGTAATAACAGGTATTATTAAATTAAATAGAAAGTTAGAGACATGTTATTTGATGAATAGTTCCGTGCAATGCATTTCGCCAAAAATGTCTTTTTACTCGATAGATATTTTCTAAATTGAAATTCAAATTAATAGACCTTTGTCTAAAAAGTTTTTGATTAATTTAAGAAAAATATGTAGTAATTAGTTAACTGTATAGTTCAATACAATAATTGTGAAAATATATTTTAAGGCTTTATTATTTCAAATGCATAAAAAGTATTATAATTTGAATTGAGTTTTTTCTGGTCAGAATCTAATCAAATGTCTAAAGTTTTATACAATGTTCAGGTCTAAAACACAAGTAGAAAAACTTTCAAACTTTTAGAATATCTTGCATTCTTTTTCTATAGATTCTTTCTAGAAAAATAAATGATAATCTTTATTGATATAGGTTTTCAATTATAGAACAAATATGGAATCAGGTGAACTTGAACTTAATTCTCATTTGAGGATAAAATTCAAAAGTATTTCCATATATTGCCCTAATTTTACAATAAATGAAGAGGAAAAGTAAATTAAATATGAATAAACTTGACATTATTTACAGATGAATTTTGTGCTCATTTACATTAATACATGTTTTATCACTTTTCAAGCCAATTATCAATTTAACCAAATTATCGATCGGAGCTTCAAATATAATGTGACAAAAGAATGCCATAATTAAAGTGAAACCATAAACACCGCTCGCTTGGAATAACTGAAAAATAAAACTCTTTTTGATAAAAAAAATCAGATTAGTCTTTCAATTTTTTTTACCATATCATAATGACTAGCATTGAATAAATGTTCGGTTCGAAAAAAGTTATACCAAATAACGATCATATGTGAGAGATATATAGAAAAAGTGAGTCGAGATGTTATAATAAATATTTTTGATGTTAGGATAGAATTAATAATTCCTAAAGAAAACAAATTATTTTAAGATTTCTTATTTACTGAATCCAATTATCAGTTAAACATTTTTGAATTTTTAGCCAATAAATACCTCCTTTATTATTAGCACAGTTGAAAGCAATCCATGCAATTCCAGAAATCCATATAAATCTATGAAATCCAAAATATAATGAGGCAGTGATACGACTGTATTCCCATTCAAGATTAGACCAAATATATGTTAACAATAAAACTGTTATTGAACCCAAAATAGTTATAATCCAAATAATGTATCTAAAAATCTAATTACATAGAAAATGAAAAATTCATTAGAAAAAACTATCTCATCAGTAAAATAAATTTCAATATCTCACAGATTTCAAGTTGTATTTATGTTCATTCAATAACAAACAGCCTATGAATGTCCCGAAAAAATAAGGACTCAAATGATTATATGTCTGGTAATGCATTGAACTTGATTTTTGAGCCATATCCCTAAAAATCAAGAATGAGTTTGAAAGGTTTCAAGATTTTCCAACAGGAGTAATAATTAACTTACTCAATATCTGCCTGATATAAGATCGCTGGTGGAAATTTATTTATGTACGCAATAAAAGTAGGTATTATTATACCAAGAAATGTAAGTCCGAGAGCCGCATATGTTCCACTTTTATTATCATAGCTTATTATAATGAGTAAGAAGAAAGCTATTATATAATACTGAAAATCTGCGCTCAAATACCAGGTGTGAATCAAACACTTTCAAATAGATTGCAATAATTAAAATTTTAATTTTTATCAATAAAGTTTTGAAGATTCTTACCTGTTTTTGCAGAGGAAACCAATTACTTATGAATAGAATATTTTTCCACCAGCCATAATAACATGGATCTGTCAAAACGTTTATGTACTTTGAGTGGAAAAAAGGTCCGGACCCGAGAGTGGGCCACAATAGGTGTATACATATCACACCGATCAAGGCTGGTATAAATCTTTATTAAGTAAAATTGAGTCATGAAAACATTTTTAAACATTTTTATTATACCAATACCTCATCCATCTTAAGAATAGGAAACTGAAAAAATTTAGTTTATATTTTTTCTCCTTTATTTTTGATATTGTAATGCAAACAACCAAAAGTCCACTTATAAAGAAAAATGTGTCGACAGCAAAGATGGCATTTATTATAATTTGAGTTATAAACTGTTTCGGTAGGTCTATAGCATCTTTCAAATTGTCAACTGAAACAAATCAAATAAGCATTAATCAAGTGAAGGATGTATAATAAGTTGAGTTAACTTTCAATAAATATTAAAATTGATTAGTTCAATAATTGTTAGAAAAAAGGTTAGTTGTTTTTAAATTGAACAATCAAAAAATCAGTTCAATATTTAATTAGATTTTCCTCATTTGAGTATTTATTTATTGTAAAGTAATTGTGAAAAAAAATTTACGGTATAAATTTGGTGCAGGAATTTCTTTTGTGAATAAAATGCCACCTGAGATATAAGTATGTCCAATAATTATCCAAATAATTGAGATCACTTTCAATCCATTAATAAATCGCAAATCGCATGAATGAAATTCATTTGTTTTCGTAGCAAAATCGAAAAGCTTTGGAGTATTTCTTAATGCAGACAAACTTTGAATGATTTTAATAAAAAGATGATTTTGGTTTATGTTCATTATTTTTGTCAATGAGTCGAATATTGTTGATAACAATGATATGAACACGAATGATAATATAATGATTAATGCAAAGATCTGGCCCTTATTTAACTTAATATTGGTATCACTTTCTGTAACACAATTATCAATTTCAGTGTTCAGATTGAATGGAGAGAAAACTGAAAAAAAATTTCAAGATTTTAGAAAATTATCATTTCTATAAATAGTTAGGATTGAAGAAAATTTCTCTCAAAGTAAGGATCTCAGTATAGTATACATAAATTGAAGCTTTTAATGCTGTTATTTTATAATCTGTTTTTCATAATTTCATTTTATTTGATTTTGTATGGAATCTAAAACTTTTATGAGTCAAAAGTACTGTACTTTTTGTGGTGAATATAAGCTAAAGTTTAAAATTTAAAAACCTCTCACTTTTAGAAGAAAACATTTTGATATCATTCTGATGACAAGTTGAAGGCACACAAATACCATTTATTACATAATAATAATAAAACGGATACAAGTGTTGGACAATATTATCTTCAATCCAAGTATTTTGTAGTACAGTTCCATTCAAGTTAAATAACCGATCTTTGAATGTTATAACTTTTTTCTTCATTGGTAGCGGAGGTCTAACTTTCAAGAGACAGTATTTCCCTCTAATCTCATATTGTTTGCTGTGAACACTCAAACATTGGTCATAATCTCCTAATGAAGTAATAGTTCCGCTCATAATACCTGAAGGGAAACGTCCGTTTGCATCGAGCACTATATGTGAATATTTAAAATTAATTAACAACTCGAAGTATTGATTTTGCATTTTAAAAATCGAATAACTATTTTCATTATATAAATGAATAAATTACTTTTGTGAACCCATTCTTGATTATCACTTATGGCACGACTAGCTTTCGCTAAACCACTCAAACATTCCGCAGAAACATTTAATTCATAGATCATATCCATTATTATCGGTGTCATCTGTTTTAGAACAATATTTGATATTTTTTTGATTTTAATAAAAGAATTGACAAATTTTTGACTTATTGACAAGTTTTGATTTTCCTCCATTTGTAACTCATTCGTTATTAATTTATTGAGATTAAACTCATTTTCTTGGTCCTGATTTTTGGAAAAAAAATAACAAACATTATTGCGAACTAATTTCTAAAACATTTATCAATTTATAATTGAACAAATAATCAAACTAATTAGGATTATACTATTGATATGGTATTGATAGATAAGACCATAGTATTGGATAAGACTATTGAATGTAAAAATTTGTTTATTATATATACCGCTCCGTTTTCAATATCATAGCTTATATAATCGATTGAATTATTAGTTGATAAAGTTTCTGAACTGTTATCAAAGTTTTGCTCATTCAAACATTTGATATGAATTATTAGTACACATATAGTAGTAATCAAAACACTAATTTTTAATTCATGCATTTTAATGAAGAAAAAACGAATAAACAAACAATCATAAACTTATTGAATTGAATTTATTGTTTAAACATTGAAGTATTCTCAAAAGTGAAGTATTATGAATGACATTCGATAAAATTTTGAAGCTTTTTAAAGACGGTTCAATTCTTGAATTACTGATAGTTAGATAAGTTCCTGATATTCAATGGAAAAATTAAATGTTTATATTTAAACCTAATTTTTTCCCTTTAAAGCTATTATAACGCCCTTTGATTTGAAGCAATGGAAATAAACATTCTATAAGTGTTAGATAACTTCACTATAATTTTCAAAAAATTGAATTTATTAAATAATGTTCAAATGTTGTTCTTTTCAGATGTGAAGAAATAACTGCAATGAAAGACCAATTTTCCGAAATTATTCAAACTTTTAAAAATAGTCACTAAACTTTCCTATTGTTGTAGGAATTATTTAATTATTATTTTTATACTTTAAAAATTCCATTTCAATGAGATTTGCCTTTTTCTAGAAAATATCATTTCAAAAAAGGAGTGCAAAATTATGGCAAACGAATTAATTCCAAAAATAGCTCACAGTTAATATTGATTAATTTATTAACAATGATTTTAAACTACTCCGTCAATGATTTTAAAAATTTTATTTTTCATCCCATTTAAGCCATTTTCATGTTTTTGATAGTTTTACAAGATTATAACCAAATTTTGCCACTTTTTAATTTTTTAAAAATTCGAAATCGAATTCAGGTTGAAAACTCCCGATATTCCCCTCCGAACCAGAAAATTTATTTAAACCGAAAAATGCGAACCCAATTCATTATTAATATCTAAAAAACTGTTTTCTTGGCAGTTCTTCACTGTTTTCAACGATACCTAGATTTTTAGTTAACATAGATATTATCGTTTACTAAAAATAAACTATAATTAACAATGTTAATTTATCATTTTTTCATGTTCTTTAGAAAATTCGAGATAATTTAATAAACACTGAATAATCTGGAATAATTAGTATTCTTCATAACTATAAATATTTATCAAAATATAGAAACTTTTCATCAATAATGTAAAGAATCATAACTTTTGGCTCGAAATTGGATTCTTTAATATTTTCAAAGCATTGACTAAACGCTTAATTGATTAGAGCCTCAAATTAACTCTTTCTTCATCTATAATAGTCTTCATATTGAATGAATCTTAAGAATCCATCACATTTTATAGAATAGAATTTATTATTATTTTTATAAATCCTAAAACTTTATTTTGAAATAATTGGAAATCAATATTTTTCGAATCTTTATTGAATCAAAAAGTCTTAAATAAAAAACAAAGTTTATTTAAAATAAAATGAAAACTAGTGTTGAGTTTTGAATAAGTAATTGATTACTAGTTTATGAATCTAAATAATCCTCTTTTAAAATTTGAAAAATACCTATTAATTATTAAAAAAAAGTCTCTATAAGTACTATTGAAAAATGATTTTACTATAATTGAAGCAAAAAATAATATAATAACACGATATCTCTTAATGAAAAATGTTTGAACTGAAGCGAAAGTTTGAACAAAAGACAAAATTGATTGAAATTTTAAAAAAAAGTTTTGTCCAGTAATTGATTGATTTGTATTTTATCTCATTTTAATTTATTATTTAAACCAATGATTGTATTCAATGTCTTTCTCTCGACTGCGAACGTGAGGGAGGAGTTCGCGGACGACTTCGCGACTCAGATCTTGATCTGCTTCTAGAGTGTGAACGACTTCCAGATCGACTCACATAACGACGTTTTGGTGAACGAGTTCTTCATTATAGAAAGAATTTGGAATAAATTTAAGAAAAACTCAATTAGTAATTGATTGACAATAAGACAGAGGCGTAGCTCAAGATATATTTAATTCAAAATCAGTAAATTTTATTATAAAGAGTAACCAAATTATGTCCGCCTTTTAATCATTTAAACTTTTATTAAGTATAGCATCAATTTTAACATAAATTATTAATTTATGAGAAATGATTAAAACAATTGCTGTGAGTGTCGATCATTCATATATTGAGAGAAACTCAGGCCTCGAACTGTGTATTTAGTAAATTAGTCCCAAATTTAACTGATAATTATTGAACATTAAATAAAAGGTTCCATTTTTATTAAGGTGAATACGTTTCAATGACTGAGATTTTGTCAAAACATGAATGTTCGACACTATAAACATTAATTGTATTACAAAATAAAGATTAAAAGAGATAATAACTAATAGGTGGACACCATTCGTCAATTAGACCTTATAATGATTTTTACTGAAATTGAAATCTGAAAACTAAAGGAAAATTATCCCAAATATATCTGATTAAATCTGTTTCTAAAAAAAGATAAAATATATCTCTGAAGCATAATTCCTTACACGAAAGTCTATTTAAATAACAATTCAAGAGCTACGCCAATAATAATCATATTTCAATTTATTTATTATTTAATATTTTAATTTTTTCAATATTCCCTAATATTTAACTTGTGATTAGTTTTAAAAAAATCTAATCAAATATTTTTTTTGTACAACAACACAAACGATACCGAATTTGTTTTAATCGCTGCGACGGTTGTAATGATCGGTGGCTGGGATTCAAAGACAATTTGTAATAATATTTTTTTAGAGAGGGATCTCATCGTATAGTTTAGGGAATAAATAGCGACGTATTCTCAGTGTGATTGTCGTCGGCGACGACGAGACAAAAGACTTGAGCGAAAAAAACTTTAAATAAAGAAAACAATAGAAATTTTTTTCGTTTCTTTTACAAAACGATAAAAACAAAAGATTAAATTCATGTCTCACTTAATCGCTGAAAACGCAGTACTTTTTCGGTCAACTATTTTCGACCGAAAATACGATACAATAGCGAAGGCGTAGAAGACTTTTAAATAGATTTTTTGTCTATATTAAGGATAATCAGATTTTTTTTTGACTATATTATAGATGCCCTCGAAGTGTATCGAACCCGAAGAGTAGTAGTCTTTAAGGCGTAGAAGTTTTTATGTCTAAAACCTGTTCGAAAATTTTGTTTTTAAAAACAATTGGTTTACTATTTTAAAAAATTCATAAAATTAAATAAATTATAATTATTTTTCTGCTTATTATTAATCCTAAAATTGTTCAATTAGTATAACTTAGTATTAAATAATCAATTGAAAAATTAGCTGTTATTCAAACACTTCCGACCATATGATTGAAAATTAAAGTGATTTTTATTTTAATAAATAGAAAATTATTAATTTGATCGATATTTAAATTGTATTTATAATTACCGCGAACGTGATCTACTCCGTGACCCACTTCGTGATCGTCTTCCGCGTGAATACTCACGTCTATTACAGAAACAATAATTAGTCTTTAAATAAGTCATGTTTTAAGAGAAAAAAGTTTATTGACTCAAATCAAGAATTTCTTCCTTCAAATATTCAAGTCTTTGCTAATAGTGTCTAAAAATTATTTAACTTAAGATCAGAATTACTGCAGTCGTAAAAACTTATTTTGTTTGTCTGAAGTCAAGCATATTTTGAAACTAAATATAATTCTTGATAAAAATCTGATCAAATAATACCTTAAATTAATTATTATTTCTAGTAATGAATTATATTCGTAATGAAAATGATAATGAAATTTATTCAAACACAAGAAATCTTTTCTTAAAGTTCTGAGAAATGAATAAATACTCAAATAAATAAACCATAAATTCAAGTCTGAGAAGAGAAACTTTCTCAAAATTAAAGTTTAAAAATAGAGAAAATCTGTTGGAAATGAATTGAAAACTTGTTAAAAGACTAATAAACAACTTATTGGCAACACTTTTGATTAGACTTTGAAAAGAAGACTATTAAGAAAGTGAATACTTGTCTGGAAGAGAAAACATTAAAACAGTTGAATGAATGTTTGAATACCTTTGGCCATATCTGCCATCACGAGTTCCACCACTACCTCCTCCTTCTCTGCCAAACCTTCGACCTCCACCACCTCCTCCTCCACCACCACTACCTCCATAACCACCTCTACGAGTCCTCCCGTGAGACATCTCTACTCTCACTCGTGAACCACCAATTCGTCTATTAATTAAAACAATCAATATTTCTATAAGTAATAATCAATATTAACAAATAATTCCTAGATTTAGATATTTTTTTCACATTTTAGAGATTTGGAACATATATTTATTGAGAAGTAAATGGTCTGTTTGAAAAAATTCATAAAAATTCTGTATTTATTTCTATCTATCGAACAGTCTTTGCCTTAAAATACTTGGAGAATTGGATTAATTTGACAAAAACTATATAAATTATTGATAATTCCAACTTTTATAAAATTTAAATAAATAATGACCTCATAGAATAACCAATTATATTTCAAATATAAACTTCAAAATAATGAATGCAATTTTGATTGATTCTAAAAATATTAATCATTTATCAATAATAATCAAATTAATTAGATATGAAAAAAGGGTGAAAATAGTGATAAAAAGTGATTTTATAAAAAAGAATAACATTAACAAAGTTTAAATTGTTCGAAACATTTGAAAAATGATTAAACCACACAAATTATTAATTAATAACAATAATAATTGATTATTGATAAAAATGCAATCAAAATTGAAAATTAAAAATGAATTGCGTGTAACATACGTGCCATCGAGACCTCTGACCGCGTCCTCAGCATCTCTATTATCTTCAAATTCAACGAATGCAAATCCGGGAGGATTTCTGGCGACCCAAACATTCTTGAGTGGACCGTATTTTCCAAATGCATTTTCGACATCACTCTTAATTGCGTTTTCCTGTAAATTTCCGACATATACTTTACAGTCTAGACTCCAATCTCTATAACGGCCTGACATTATCAATAATAAATCTGTTAATTTTTATCTTTTTCTCCAAAATTCTAATTTATTTAATTTAATTTTAGATTGAAATGTAATTTATTATTAAATGCTGTCTCTTGTGAAGCACTTCTATTAATGGCTGACACATATGCGCAATGAAAAAATTCAGTCAAAACACTTTATATAAATCGATTTGAATTGTAGTTTATTTATAGTTAATTTGTTAGCAATCATAAGCTGTGGTTTAAATTTGTTTTAATAAATAGATTGAATCAATAAAAAATAATTTTTTCATCATTCATCTTAATGAATAACATTTATATTATTGAGTTACTACTATTTCAACTAATCTGTAAATTCATTTTTTTAAACGCATTAGTTTGAAGACCAATCACAATAAAGAAAAAGAAGAAGAGCCAATTTTCAAAAGTTAATTTTATTAAAGCTTGTGATTGCAATTTATGAAAATACATAAGTAAATAAACTAATCAATATTACACTATTTTTTGTCGGAAACATCAAAATATTTAAGTAAGATGAATCAATCGAAATCAATCTTGAAAATAATCAAAATTTTAATTCGAAAGTGAAATAAATAACTTCTAAGTCTAGTTTAAAAAATCGATCAATCATTAAATTTATCAATAATTTTTGCATAACTTACAAATGACATGAACTTATTATCTTTGAAAGCAATTCTTCTGATATGATTCACTTTCTATTGGAATTTTGAGGAGAGTTTACTTTAACAGATCAATTTATAATGATAAAAAAAAATAAATTCTTGATTAAGGTAAGGTGTGGTGATTCAAATTATGCAGATTAGGCCAAATATTAAGGTTATAATTTAAATGGATTGTGCATTCATGGATACATGCATTTTACTAATGAGTTTCTCTATTTATTCTTGATTCTAATTAAATACAATAAATTACTATAAAATAAGTTTTGATTTGTAAGATTTTTTAACTTATTGAGAAGTGCTTATACTGTGATTTTTTTGTTGCAAAATTTGTTTATAAATGCTCAATATATTTTTTCATTCACTCTTTGCAAATGGGAATAATCTTGAGTCAAGACTCCAATAATAGTAGAGAAGCAAACCATCTGACAGGCAAAGCAATAAATTATCAGTCAAGAGTCTCTTCACTTTATGGTTTGCAATCTCTGTTTAGTCTCTCAACATATTAAAAACGGAACAGTTTTTGAACTTTTTCCATATGAAGCACAAGTAAAGCACACTTGAGCTGAGCTGTGAGAGAGAGAGAGAGAAGAGAGAGAGAGAGAGAGAGAGAGAGAGAGAGAGAGAGAGAGAAGGAGAGAGAAGAAAAAGTGAGACTTTTCAGAAGCCCTGTGAAAATCGATTTATTTCACACTACACTATTAAGATATTATGCATACTTTTCTCTCACTTCCCACACACTCGAAAGTTTCTAACGAATAGGTGGAGACTTTAGAAGAGATTTAGATTTTCGCTTCAAGAGCTTTCTCTCTCTCTCTCTCTCTCTCTCTCTCTCTCTCGCACTAATACTTTCTAAGCAACAGTTGTTGTGCTCAAACGCTTTTTGCACATTCGTATTTCATTCAATTTCTCTCTCTTTCACTATATTTTCATACTTTCTTTCTCCTAATATCTCTTTTCTCTCCTCTATTTTCACACATTTTATGGAACTATAAATAAAGATTTATGTTCAACAATACCAGAGAATAATACAACATTTCAAACATTAATTTGTTTATAAATTATACCAAAGTCTTCAAATCTCTGTTCATTCAGATCAGAGTTTGATTAATTAATTTGAAATTAATAGAAAATTATAATATTTAGAATGAATGTTATATACTTAATATCAATTAAATGTTTGTTTATTACATCAATTATTATAACTGTGAATGCAAATACATTTCTATGGAATTCAAACTCTAATCAAGAAGCACCGCAGTGGCAAAGGTATGTTAATCTTTTTTATTATCTATTTACGTTTTCTACAGTTCAACTCAATGAGCTTTATAATTTCGAAAAATTATATATTGCATATGCATTTAGAAATTAACATATTCAAATGTTTTTGTTGCATATAGTCGAATTTCTAAAACTTTAAATCAAATTTTATGATGAGAATAAAATTCAGTGAAGTTTTGTTAAATAATTCATAATTTAATAGGATCTTTCTTTCACTCAATGCATTATTATATCTGGAAGGTTGAGATAAATGTGGCTAAATTTATTGATGCTATCAAAATTTAAAGCCTCATTAATAAGACTTCAAATTGCAATTTTCAGAATTTTATTCCTTTTTAAACTCAATATTAGATCTGATTGTTGTAATTTATGAGACTTATGAGTTCATTTTATCCTAAAATCAAAACTTTTTGGCCAGTATTCAAACCTTTTTAGGGGTTAACAAAATCATAAAAAAGAAATACAGTAAATAATAAATTAATGATTAATGATAAATACTGTAAAAAGTAAGGCAAATGAAAAACTCCAAAATATCTTAAAAAGACTCACTTCAAAAATGAAAGTGTGTAGTTCTGTCATCAATATATTAAATTTTGCCTTTTGAGCAGATATAATGAAGTTTTGATAGAAGTATAAATAGATGAACTTAAGCTAAAATATCAAAAGCTTAACATTTAAATGATATGATATATGTTTATTTTGATAATGATGATTAATTATTTTCATGAAAAGGACATCTTTGCAAAATTCAGCAATTTGTGTTGATATACCGTCTAATTTAACACTATGTCAAGGGATTGGATATACGAAAATGCGTTTACCAAACCTTCTGAATCATGACTCATTAAAAGAGGTTTCACAACAGGCCACAAGTTGGGTCCCATTATATCAGCTAAACTGTCATCCTGACACTCAACTCTTTTTATGTTCACTATTCAGTCCAGTGTAAGTAATAAATTGAT
>JAQFXV010001616.1:0-12858 GCA_034694065.1 Camisia spinifer | reverse complement strand
AAACACTCACTCTGAAGGTATAGTGACAGTAACATTAAGTGAGGTAATTCGGTATATTCATTTTTATGTTTTGGGAGATTCTTATCTGTTGAGTGAATTCTATGAACAACAAATAATTATAAAATAGTTGAAAATTAACTTGAGTAATGGTATGGAAAGATATGCGTCGAGAGGATTATTTTTTATCTATGAAACAGCGACTCTCAGACTTTTCATGTTGGGCACCACTATATTTCTCTTAAGACGGATACATAGCCCTAATCACTCAGCAAATAACTCAACGGTTAGGTTCACATTGTAAAAACAGTTGTGCTTATTTGTTGAAATTTGAGAATATTACACCTAGCTTAAATGCTGATTCAAAGGCTTTTGGCCAAAAGTTGTTTTATTTTCAAAAGTAAACTTCAAAGTATAAAACAATATCAAAAGTTTAGAGTTTAAACTCAGTTTCATATCCATTGTCGAAAACTAACTTAATATAATCCCGAGGAAATTCCAATTGAAAATAATGAAATATTTAACAGTGAAAGTTTTTTTACAATTTGTTTAATGCTCTGCACACTCACGTCACACCTACAGGTACGCGAACCACCGTTTGAGAAACACTGCTCTAAAGGAATGGAAATCTCCATGGATTTGAAAAATGACGCACTATTAAAGATCTGAAACTTTATGGTTAACTGAAAATTGAAGTTTGAAAAATATTGAAAAATTTGAATTTCAAATAGCTTTGAAATAAGGAAGTTCTATCTCATGAAGTATTGGTCTATGAACTGAGATCAAATCGGAATTAGAAATAAGCCATTTTATAAAGTATAAAAACTATGCTTCAAAGAATTGGACATTTTTTAAAATCATCTGTACGAACAAAATTAGATTAAAACTAATTGTTATTTAAACTTATTTTTGCAAATATTTTTGTGATCAAAATTGATTATGCAATTAAGATTTTTTACATCTAACATTTGTTATAATCCATTGTATGCACAGTCACGCCGAGAAAAGCTTGCAGATTAACTTATTATTCATTCTGATAACGCTTATCTTTCTCTGTTATCATTTAAAAATCAGTCTTTTACTTATTAAGTTGAAAAGTTTGGAACTGAAAATCTATGAATAATTGTATAATAGTCAATACAAATTCATTTATATAGAACTATGACTGAACTTATGTTTTTAAATGATAACAGAGAAAGATAAACGTTATCAGAATGAATAAGTTAATCTGCAAGCTTTTCTCGGCGTGACTGTACTGTATATTTTGATGAGAAAAAGCCTTATTTGATAATAATTTAAGAATTATAGAGTGATAGCATTGAGTTAAAGTTAAGCTCATAGGAATGGTTTTATTGATGATGAATAATTGATATCTTATTATAATTAATTTATTATGAATGAATCGTTAAAGGTTAATGTTTTATACATACTTGTTTATACACATAGTTTTAATCAATAATGTATTTCACTTAAGCATAACTCTTCTTTAAAAGCTATTCTTATGGTATATATATTCAAATCAATTCTGAATGTCTATCGATAGTCAACATAAAATCAACTTTTGCTGATAAGAGTAATTTTAAATTCACTTTTTTCTGAAATCAATGAACTAAAAAAATAATTTTGCATATAAGCAACATTTCATTCTTTTTATTGCTTACGTTGCATAATATAAAGCAACTTATAGTGGAATTATTATATCAAAGATATTTGAGATATCAATCATTGCGGAAATTTTTCATTCAAGTTAAAAACTGAAGAAAAATAACTTATTTTAGAGCCAATTGTGCAATAAGTGATAAATAATAAACTCAATCAAAATTCACGAAATTTAGACAAACTTTGAAAAGCCTTTTATTAATGAGGTTTTTAATAAAGTTGATGTTATGCGAAAAAGCGATTTCATTTATTAGAGGGGAAATTATTTTGATTTATAATATCAATAAACTCATTATTTACTGTCGAATGACTTCAAAACGTTTAATAAGATTTTTAAACTTTTGCATTCATTCATTTATGTTTGAGAATGAAATAAATCTGATTAAAGATGAAATAAAATGTGAAAATAGAGCTGTTTTACAATAAAAGCTAATAATGACAAACAAGAAATAATGTTTATTGTAGTAAATGTGAGAAATAAATCCATTTTATTGAGAGATATAGCAGAGGAACACTGAATTATTCATAATTATTTCAATCTCAAAGTGTAAGTCCTGCCCAATCGTGTACATATTCAAGTTTTATAAGACTAAACATAAGCCCAGTTTAGTTGAGCAACACTTCAATGGTATTTATGATATGTTTTTCAGTTTAATTTAGTTGAGTAAGGAGTAAATGGAGTAAAGAAATAAGTATTATTATAAGAACGTGATTCACTTACAATATGTGTCTTTCGTAAGTTTTTGCACCACTTCTGAGTTAAGTTTGCTATTCTTCTTTCCCATTTGATTATTCTTTTGTTGTTCAACTTCAACCCCAGTCAATTTTCAACCCCCAGTCAATTTTCAATAATATCAGTCACAAAACAACTGATATATTAATGCAATTTATAAATCAACTTATGTTCACAAATGTCTGTCAAAAACTATTAATCCAGACAAATAAAAGCGAAGAATTATTAGTTTCTGCGACCGAATGTCTAATTATTCACCGCAACAGAAGCATAAATTTTTGATGACACCGAAATCCCATTTTTACTTTAATTATCTTTATATCTTTTCATATCAGTTAATATGAATTCATTTTTGATTTAATAACACAATTGATCAAAAGCTTGATCTATAAACTATTGGTGAAAATATTGAATTTTGTGTTTCCACTGCTTAGATTTCGATTGATTTGGTTAGTGTTGAGCTCTGTCTACTGCTTGCGAACTAATCTTATAACGAAATGTAACAAACTCTTAATGCACAACTATTTCATATAGCAGTCTATGCTCTCGCACATGACATCTCTTGATATATTTTTATGATAGATAGAAGGATCCCAAATAAGCTCATCTTTTATCAAATCAATACTCATTCTTATCCTCATAATTACATTGGTTTGAAAGAAACCACATCTTCGATATGTGAACACAGAAGCTGACACTTAATTAATGGCATTGCTTTCTCTTCTATAAACAAAAACATAATTTCAAATGTTTATTCTAATGCAAAATCATTCTCAACACAAATGTTCAAACAATAATACTATTTAGATTATTCTCCATTAACTTTTATCCTCAAATCAAATAACACTAATGTTATTATTCCACAACTTTTAACGCATTGAATTACTTATTAAACTAAAACTTTATTAACTTTCAATTTTAACATACATTTCAAACTTAATGCAATTCTATTTGTTTTTGAACCTTTTTTGTTGAAAAACAGTTCAATTTAGCAGTTTATTTATTTTAATTCAGATGAATGTTGTGCTACTGAAGAATCAATAAGAATAAAATGCATTAAAACAGTAAACCTAAAGAAAATTTTAAAAACATTATCAAAGAATTTTTCTAGAATTGAAACGAATTCGATTGAAAAAGTTCTTGAATAATTAAAATCGAAATATATGAGAGTGAGTTACACATTATTGAATGGTTTGTAAAACCTGAATGAAAATTCAGACTATATGTATATGTCTTTAACCATAAAAGACCACAGAGTTATTAATGTTTTTTGATGGCGAAATTCTATAATTTCAACAAAAGTCTATTCTTATTATTAGGTATAGTATTGTTCACTTTCATAAGAAAATATCATAGAAATTAAAACCAGAACAATATAAATATCAATAACTCTGTGGGACTCTTATGGATACAGAGAAATACCTTTCAATGAAGCCTTACAACTAACCCAATCTTATTTGACTTATAAAGTTTGGCTTCACTGCAATGCTAATTACATTAAATAAAACAAACTTCAACTATAGTATAAACTAAACGAAAGCCGTTTTAATGCTTTATTCTAAGTTTTATTGAATTCGATCTTTATTTTTCTTTACTTTGAAGCAAATTTTCGGAAATGGGATGAAATTTTTCAATTAACTAATTGTAAATGTAAATTAAACTACATTTTGTTTCTATAATCACTATTATTACACTCTTTCTCTAATGTTTTAATGTTTATATCAAAACTTTTAATACGACTTGAGCTAAACCTGTCTTAGTTATCAAAACTATTAATGTTTTAGCAAAACTTTTAACTCATCAAACCTTTACAGTAACCCAAACCCATATTCTATTGAGATCATTGAAATCGTGTCAATTACAGCTTAAACTAGTATTAAGTGTTTAATTATCAATCATTTCTTGGCGAAGACAATTATTAATGTATTTTTCTATATTCTTGTAATAAAAGATTGAAAAGGATTGAACAAAACAAATAAAATAAACAAAATGAAACTTGTTTTCAACTTTTAATGCACAGGTATTGAAAGTTTGCTAAAACATTAATAGTCTTGATAACTAAGACAGGTTTAGCTCAAGTTGTATTAAAAGTTCTGATATAAACATTAAAACATTAGAGAAAGTGTAATAATAGTATTCACAATCATTTCGGATGTGATTCAGATTTAACTCATTTCTTATATTCCTATCAAATCATTACAATTCTTATCTTTTTATTCAATTCATAATTTGCGCTTAAATTAATTTAATATTTGACAGATATTATTCAGCAATTTTTTGACAAATAATTATTATTTTATTTTATTATCAGCTCTAATACTAGACGAGTGAGAAAATCACACAAAAACTAATTCAGAAATAAATAGAGAAAAACTACACGTTAGTTATGGTTAAAAATATTTTGAAATAAGTTAGTATTGAAAAGCATGTCATTGAAAAGTTTGCAAACATTTGAAAATTTCAAATTGAAATACAAATAATTCAAATCAACTTTTATTGTAAACAATAAATAATAAATGTTTTTAACTGTTATTTAAATATAAGAATTAAAATGTCATCAAATGATACGGAAAACGATTTACCGAAGTTTGTAATAATTTATTAATTACTTTATGAATAATATTGATATAAAATTAATGATTTATTTAATGTTTAGGTCAACAAAAAACTTGTTTACATTACTTTCCGGTTCTTTGAATCTAAAATCACAACAATTTATTGCCACAGAATTGGAGAGAAATAGTGAACAATTGATTTCAGGTTTACTTTATTATGAATCAAATGATCCCAAAAAAGACTCTTTGGAAGAACTGAACAAACAATCAATTGATTCAATTCCTAAAGAGTTATTATCGAAAATGAGTTTATTTCTCAATTTGAATGCCATTCAATGCAATCAATTGTTTCATTCATACCTTATGTATGAATTCAAAGGCACTCCAGAAATGGTTAAAACATTGTTTACTAATGAAAAACAAGTCAAACAATTATTACACGAATTATGGCTTTACTATTATTCCGAACGAATATTCAGCTTATTTTGTTTGAAACAAATACTGAGTCATTGGAAGCACTCTTCGACTCATGTTTATCATCAGATATTTCGTGGTTTTCTTGAGGCCATTAATAGTGAAAACCAATTATTGACTAAACTTTTTAAACAATTGAATTATTTAAATGAAAGTAGAGTTCCGTCACGTCTGACAAATGGTCAGTATTTTAATGAATCACTCGCTAAGAATTGGGTTCAAAACAATTTGAAAGAACAGATCGAAGTTTTAGAGCTTTTGTTATTGTATTTCAAAGAATTCGAGCCAACAATAGATAATATTATCGAACTTTTAGCTATATTTAAATCGAATGGTTTCGGATCAAAGTTTACACATTTCAGTCGAAGTGATTTTGAGTTTATTGATTTTGAAGTGTTTAAATTTATTGGTTTTCTTCAATCATTACTGATTGTCGAGTGTTTAGACCTTAACTGGTTATATAAATGCCATCAACAAGATATTGAACACCATTTGATTAAAGAACAGAACTCTTACCTATTGAAAGATTTGGACTCATTTATAGTGAATTTAAACACATCTGTTGTCGAACATTCGCCGATATTCATGTCGTGGATGATTGTCAGGAGTTGGGAATTACCCAACTTTGATGTGACCCTTAGTTCTCAATTAGTATCACAATTGGGTGCGAATGCACTGCAACTCAATATTTTTTCTTATCTCGAAAAATCTTTACGATTATCACAAATGATTGCATTGAATGGAACCGTTGTCAGTGATCTTATCTATGGAGCCATTGGTAGTCTTCTTTCAGTTACTTTTAATGTTTATAACATTGAAATGTTAGGCTATTCGATACCAGCATTAAATCATTTATGCATCACTTTATTCAAGAATAGCTTCATTAGTAAAGATCTATTTGAAAATGGATTAGACTTTGGTCTCGGAATAATAATTCGCTCTTCACTTAACAATTTTCCGTTTAATGTGAATCCAGTTCTGAGTTTCTGTTGTTCATTATCTGAAACAGAAAGTTGTAAACAGATATTCGAAAAGCTTTCAATAATATCAAACTTAACGACATTCACAGAACAATTTGACAGCTCATTAACAAATTGTGTGCCAACACATGAAGATTCTATTTATATGCTTATAAAAGATAAGATGTTGTTTCGTAATTGTGAACTTATCATAAAGAAAGATACCAAAGGATTGCTTAGAATTATCAATAATAGTAGAGTTATTGAGTGGAGAGATGTTAATATCAATGGATGGAAAGTATTATACCATAGATTCAAAGAAACATATGATCTCGTCAGTAGAGGACAACTCTATTCTGTTACCGAAATAGCCATTAATGAGATGACACAAATCACGTCCATTTGTTCTAATCTTATTAAACATAATAGTTTTAAACATATTTCAACATTTAATAAATTAATTTTGTTATGCTTTGAATCGTATGAACTGTTTTCAAATCTTCAAAACCCTTTCAGAATATTCATGGCTTCTGTACTTGAATTGTCTGCTTCTATAATAGGGAATGAGTTGCAAAATGTGACCACAATTTGGCTCAGAATTACAGAAAAGAAATTTATGCCATATATGATCGGTTTGACAACTGATCTGAAAGAAATGGTCGCCGGAAATGATACAAACACTTCAACTTTGGGACAAATTATAGCTTCAGAAGAATGTATTAAAGGATACTATCAGTTATGCATTTCATTTCTCAAATTAATTGCTGAAGTTGTGAAAAAACCTGATCTGAGAAATGATAATAATTTGATGGCTTCTATCGTTTTTGTGATTCAGGATATATTTCCGTCACATTATTTATGGAATTTTAATGATCAAAATGACTTTTTCAAAATTGGAAGACTTTGTTTCGATATATTTTATCAAATATTGGCTAAAACTAGTAAAAAAGGTGAGCGCTCTAAAGTAGAACAGATATGTATTTGCGCTCTTATGGAAGGAAAAGCTGCCGAAACTTTACTTAAAGTTATAAAAAGTGGTGAATCGACTGTACGTAATGTTATTCTGAATGCAGGAAATGATATCTCTCTCACAAATGACGATCAAATAACTATTGTTCGCCAGTCATTATCGATATTAAACTATTTACTTGTATTACACGTGAACTCAAAAAGTCCGACAACTGTTGTTGAAAATGCTTTATTTTCCTCACAAAATAAGCCAAATATGTTACTCATATTATCTCATTATGTGTTTCAAAGATATGACACATATTTGGCGACATTAGCCGTACAGCTATTGAAACAGTTGGCAAAGAAGTTCCCGATGTCAATGTTGGCCTGTCTCGGATCTGATGCCGAAGCCATGCGCGACCACTTCTTGTATCGTCTCGAAGAAGTCACTGAAGACTTGAACTTCAAGATCGCTTTATTAAACTTTATGTCTGCCTGTGTTAGACATCAGCCGGGATTAATGGAAATGTTTTTAAATGTCGATAATAATAATGATAGCAATACAACCGGTTGTCTTCAAACTGTTTTACAAATTTTAACTGAAAAAAGAGAAGCTAAATATTTTTGTCCCTTTGAATTGCATTTGTCTGCTCTTAAATTTTTATATACTTTTTGGCTTCAGCCCCACTTACTTGCAATCGACTCATTGAAAAAGACTAACAATGTCTGGACTCTCATTACTTTCCCTCTTTTCGAAGACTCAAATTTTGACAATACTTTATGTGTTTATATTCTACGAATTCTGGCGCGAGAAATATTTTATGTCAAAACACTTGAAAGGTTCGTATTTTAATTGATTTTTAAAATATACTAAATCTTATATTTTTTGTTTTTAGAGATAAATTTGATTGTGATTTAGAGAATAAGTTCAAAAAATTAAGAGAAAGTGAACAATTGATTAAAATGTCGTCTCATATTCGATCATTACTGAGCACTACAAATAGCATACAAGAAGACACTAATCTATTATTGGATGCCTGGAAAGACTTCTTAGTTTCCATCGCAAAAGTATGTTTCAGTTATACTTATAAATTATTTATTTTAACTCTCGATAAACGTATTTATTCACAGTTCGATCCGTTCAATATTTCAAAAGAAACCAAAACAATTATTGCAAATGATTTAATGAACGCTCTGTTGACTCAATTAAAGAGTACAGAAATAAATAGCAGTACAATAGATATTCTCTCGGATATTATTTTAATAACTTTAGTCAAATGGAAAGAAACGTGCATTAGTTCTGAAAATGAATGGAATTCTCACTTTGAAGAACTTCTCAAATGTTTGAATGAAGCAAAAGATAATCTGCCTTTTCATGTAATGATTTCTATCGAAACTTTGATTATTCAATATTTGCAAATATTTACAAACGATTTTGATTCCTCGCAATGGATCGTCTCTTCGTGTGAATTAATGAACCAAAGCTTTAGAATTATTGAGAAACAAATGAGACGTTCGGAGAAATCATTAAAAATCGAGTTTAAATTATCGGTCGTTTCGGTTTCACTCTTGCAGACTATAGTCAACCAAAATAGCTCTCGAGCTTACGTTTGGATTAATATATTGAGATCTCATCTTATAATGGAATCGGCGGCCAATCTATTGATATATTTGATCGAAAATAAAATTGGTGTTGAATTAGCGAATCATATAATGTGTCTTTTCATTACATTATCTTCTATTAAAACATCAGCAGAAACATTGCTTTCCATTGGTTTTGTTGACAACTTATGTATTTCTCTACAAAACACTTACTCTAAAAGTAAAATAAATTCATTCGTCAATTGGATTAATGTTTTCTATACATCGATACAAATGGTGATAAATCTTGTCAATGAATTAAAGCATCATTTTATTGAAATTGCGATCACTTTTGTTGCCATACATTTGGATCATATGATAGAAACACTGATCAAAGTGAGGACGTGTCCCAAAACAGCAGAAATACAAGAATCGATATTAATTGTCGAATTGTGTCATTCAATTTCACGCTTTCATCAAATTTGGAGAAATAATCATTTGGTTTCATATGAAAAAATTCAAACAGAGATTTTGAAAACAAGTAATTCTGTGGTCGCTTTCCTAATAAGACCAAACCTATTATCATATATTATGGAAAATCCTGATTTATCTTCTGCTGCATTCGTCACTTCAGACTTGACTCCTAAAAAAGTTTCTCCGATTCCTAATTTTGAAGGAAAAAATTTGCGTAAATCTGTTTCCTGGGAAGCGGACTTCACATCTCATTCTATAGATAGTGATCTTCACAATTCACTTCTCACACTTCAAGCCTTTTCGATCGCTTTTTTGCAAAATGTTTCTCCAAATATTCTCGAATTAATGGAGAGACAAGATATCGATGGATGCGATTGGAATCCAATAATAAATCTCAGCTTTTCTTCTCCAAACATTGATCCAAATTTAAGCCTTAGTTTTGGATCTTTGATTAATTGCATTCATATGTGTATTAAAGCTATAAATCGAGTAATTTTATTATTTTTAGTTATTAATAATATTATTTATGAGTTTTAATTAACAATTATTTAAATTTAGAGCGAAAGAGCAGTCAATGAAACCGAACATTCGAAACACAGTTCTCTGAAAACAGATTTTCTTACTTTTATTTTTGAAACGAGTTTATCTTTAATGGCATCGCAAGCACTCGTCGCTCAATTGTCTTCAACTATTAGTAGTGTTGATAAGCAATTAATGTCTCGTGAATTAAAGTCCGAACTCGTAAGTTATGCTTTATTTTCCAATTACTGAAAATATGATAATTTTGAAACGATTTATTTTCAGAGCACTATCTTATCAAATGTTGGTTTCCGTCAATCAAAGCGTTCGGCACAGAATTTATTTATGATTTCGACGCCTAGAAGTCCGACTTCAACAATAATTGAAAGATCTTTTGTTAAATTTATACTTCAATTCGTTGATAAGATGTCATAATATTTATAACTTGTAATTCATTTTTTGATTGTATTTAAATTGATATTAAAATATTCTTCTTTTAAAATTGAAATATTTTCAATAACTTTAACAAAAAATTTTCTTCCATTCGTTTAAGATTTTTAATGTTTAGCAAATAAAAGAGCAAAAATTTGAAAGTTATGAATTTACTACTAATTTACATAATTACCAGTTATTAATAATTCAATGAGTTTAGCGTTAAATTAAACCTAATTAATAATACTTATATTACTTATAACTAAAAGTAATGATAAGTAGAAAATAATAAACTTCAAAAATATTTGAATTATTCTGACCTTAATATATTAATTACATTGAATTTGAAATTTTTAATCTAAATATTTATATCTAAATAAAATAAATTTCATGTTTATGAACAATTTGGAAAAAAAACTTCAAATATATTTCTATTTGAATTGATATAATTCTATCATTTAATAATTGATTTTTTAGCTACTATTTTATAGGTTTTGGTTATTTTCCAGTCAATTATTGAAAAGTAATAATTCTGTGAAAATGATTCGACGATTAATAACGAAACTATGAATCAATTATAAATAGTGAAATAATTATATGAAATTAAATGCTCACTCATTCGTGATTCAGTTTGAAATCTGAATAATAAGTACAAAATTTATTTTGAAAAATTGCCAAAAGCTGCAAAATTTTGATTTTAGAATTTTAGACTTGAGCCCTTTTTATATTTAAAACGAATGGCAAAACCGCTTATGTGCAGACTCGAGAGATATTTTTGAGAAAAGCTTTGAAGCTTTTATGAACTAAACTTAAGATTGAATTCAAAATGATTAAATGTGAACTCAAAAGGATAAACTTCACCTTACAATAGAAGAAATTTTGATTTTGATGATAGCAAAGAATATTCACCAGTCTTTGAATCAAGTCATGGCAAGAACTGTGATAAAAAAGATTTGCTTTACTCTAAAAATATTTGTTATCTTATTTTCTTCAGAATCAAACACTTTATTAGAATATTTAAATATATAAATAAAGTGATTTTTTATTATTTATTATTTCTAAAATCTATATATAATACTAAATGGATATGTGTTCAAAAAGCATTAATTAAAATATTTAATAACTAAAAATAATTAAATTAGTTCTTTAAAAAATGATAAAAAATTATTGCTTCTCAAAAATTCATAATTTCTCTTTATCTTCAGATAAGTTTTGTTCATCATTTACGGAAATCCAATTGGAATCAACCGGTATTTCAATACTTTTGTTTTCGTCCTCATGTTCATTATATTTGTTAAGATGCGCTTCTTTTGCAGCATTAATCAAATGTGAGGACATTTCTTTTCCAGTTTTCTTAACCATTTCATAAAAACTTGCCTTTTGTTTCAGTAGACTATAGGGTTTATCAAATTCTTTGATTTCTCCGGCGTCTAAAACCTTATAAAGAACTGAAATTTTAGTATTTTCAGGTTGAATAGAATTAAAATTCTAGACTCACAAGAACACGATCGCAATCGATGATTGTGTTAAGTCTGTGCGCAATCGTAAGTACAGTACAATCGGCGAACTTAGTCCTGATAGTAGTCTGAATGAGAGAATCTGTGTGATGGTCAACATTAGCAGTCGCCTCATCCAAAACTAGAATCTTATTACTTCTTAATATAGCTCTCGCTAAACAAACGAGTTGTCTCTGACCAACACTGAAATTACTTCCGCCTTCAGTTAACTCTGAATCCAATTTTCCCGGAAGTTCATTGACTGCGTCTTTGAGTTGAACTTCTGCCAAAACATCCCAAAGCTTTTCATCCGTATAGTCTCCGAATGGATCGATATTTCTTCTGACGGGTCCCGTGAATACAACTGGATCTTGAGGTATAATTGATATCTTCTTTCTTAAGTCATGTAAACCAATCTGTTTCGTATCGATGCCATCGATTACTATCGATCCTTTGGGTTCAACCATTCGGAACAAAGCAGATAAAAGAGAGCTTTTTCCGGCTCCAGTCCTCCCAACGATACCTATTTTTTCTCCGCCACGAATAAAACAACTTATATTTTTAAGGACAGGTTTGGGAGCATTTTCATAAAATATGCTCATATCAATCATTTTGATTTCTCCAGTTTTAGGCCAACTTTCGTCCGGTTTGTCCTTTTCCGAGGATACCAGATCTGCCTCCTGTTCGAGATTACTATACTCTATAATTCTTTCAACTGATGTCATTTGACTTTCTAACTCTGCGCTTTGTCGTACACCTGAAACATTGCAAAAGTAGGATTAATGTAAAGCATGCGAACTTCAAGTCATGAATGTGTACCCCATTGTGTCATTCCGGTTAACATGAGAGCTGATGAAAATGCAAGACCAGCGCTTCCACCGCCGATTCCTTTCGATTTAGTCATGAATTTGGATTGTTTTCAAAAACAAAAATTTTTTAAATAAACAAGAATTACTATTACTTCAATTAGAAACTGAGAGTTGAAGGTAATGCAGCCTTTCCTGTAGAACACATCTCATTAGTCGACT
>JAQFXV010001615.1:0-12859 GCA_034694065.1 Camisia spinifer | reverse complement strand
TGCAATCATTCATAAAAGATGGAGATTTATTGTTCATTCATAGAAAATTGTTGCAATAATTCATAAAATCGAAACTGCAAATTATATGCAAAACTTAAACTATGTTTGAATCTCAAAATTAAAAAAAAAATTAAAAAAAAATTCAAAAGAAATTAAAAAAAAATTCAAAAATCGAAGATTCGAACCCCAACTATTGTGGTTGGAGGTCGATTGCATTGGCACTGCGCCAAACGGACCCATTTATTCCTATTGGTTTTTAAAACAATTTTATGCTCAAAGAAAACAGAAAAACCTCAATTTTAGCATGTTAAATGGGCCATTGGGATTTTTTATCATATACATAAATTTTTATATAGCATAAAGTAAATTTTAGTAAAAACGAATTTTCAAAAGCTCTGAGAAAGCCCGCGACCTTCCCGTGTGAGTGGCATTGAGAGAAAAATAAAAGCAACCTTGTAAAAATTAATTAAATTGCTTTTTCTATTATACTAGTATTATCTCTTAATTAATTTCTTATTCTAAAAGTGAACCTTAAATTATTTAGAAATATGTGATCTTTTTGCACGCAATGAGAGATATATTTTACAATCTAAATTTAGGGCTCGAGCCGTCAAGATTTAAGCTCAAGCTTGCAATAAAAACTAAGCTCGAAATAAAGCTCATCAAAATCATTCATCAAAAATAAAAGAGTGAAGAAATAGCTTAAAGATCATAAACTTATTTAGGCATAAAATGATCTATTATATTAAGCTTGAAAAGCGATTATTAAAAGTTTATAATTACCATCAAAAAGAGCGAGCACTAAATTTCTCAATTGAGCCAAATTATTGGCCGAAACTTCCATATTATTGAGTGCATCGGTAGCTATCAATTGTTCTATTTGTCGAGCGCTTATGACATTACTGGCCGGAAAAGAAGTGGAAGACAAAGTATCCTTTGTCGATAATATGCCTTTCGTTGAGTCAAAACGTTTCTTCTCTAGAATTTCTTTATATTTTGATAAACGCATTGAAATCATTTGTTTCTCTTCTTCATAACTTTTTATTCTTTCTTTTAAAAATCTATTTTCCATAAACAAAGAGTCAATATCAACAATCCTATTGTCTTCGTTGGCATCGCTTGAGTTATAACTACTTCTCATTATGTTATTTAACTTTTCATTAAGTCGATCGACTTTTAGTTTATATGAATCTCGAGATAGTATGAGTTCTTCTTTTTCGTCTAACACTGATTGCAGATCTCTTTCTAATAACATAACTCTGTTTTTATAAAATTCAATTTCGTTAATGAGGTTAATTTCATCATTTCTATCCCTTGATTCATAAGCAGCTGAATCGATATGTTGAGACATTGAACGCATTTGTCCCCTAACTATCTTCAGATCACCTGAAATTAAGATAATAGTTAGTTCTTTTCAAAATGACACTCAATATTGTTTCTAGAGTTAAAAACTTTTGTTTTAAATTCAATGTAAGAAAAATTCATGAATTTTGAAGTTTATTCTTAAACTTCTTTGAATAATAATAGTCTGAATATTTAGAATTCATAATCAAGTTTTTGATATCAATTCAGTAGATGTTTATTATTATGTAAATAAAAGCATAGGTTTAGGTTTAAGTTAGACTGAATTTTTATTTGATTCGTTGTTGAATTTTCTTTAATAATTTTCATTCAATTTTAGAAAATGGAGTGAATTATTTGAATATTTATTAAGAGACTTAAATAAAATAAAAGACAACCAATAATAATAGCATTGATAAAACCGCTATATTGTGATTGAATATAAGGTTCATTAACTCCTAACTAAAACGCTTAAAATATAATTCATACCTAAATTATGTGGGCTTTAAAAAAATGAAAAATAAAATTCATTTGATATGTTTGAGAATAAAATCATTAGTTTGATAAAAATTAAACTCATTTTCTTGAAACATAACCACTAATAATCTTAAAACTCATAAAGTTTGATTCAATTTTAATAATTCGAAAAATGAAAATTTTACCAAAAGTTTTAACTATAATTCTTTTTGTATTCATAATTATAACTCTAATTCAAAAAACTTTCACAAAACCAGCAGTTAATCAATTATCGGGTGAAAAAAGTGAAAATATAATTAAACGAAAGCCTATTTATTTAGGTATTTCATCGACAATCAGAGAAATTGAATGGCTATTGAATCAATTGATCGATATATTATCAGAAATGGTTTCAGGAATAGAAAAGGATCCAAATCTACTGTCAAATTATCATTTCAGACAAATATTGATTCATATGATAAAACGAATCGATCATATATTAGAACATTTTGAAACAGTTGAAGACTTGCCGATGGAAATCAAAAATGATTTGCAACGATTGGATTGCGTGAGAATCAGATTAAGTAATTATATAAATAAAAATAAAGGCCAAAGAATTGATGATAGCGTTTGTCGTAATAATGGAATGACTACAACACAAAAGTCTGTTGGATCTAATGCTTCAAACGATCAGATGATGCTTATAATGACGCAAATTATTTATATAATTACGCAAATCGTTAATCAAATGGGATCTGTTGGCAAACCGGTGAGTGTTGAACCCCAGAAATCAACGACTCTTAATTGGGATGTTATTATGTCTGAAATTATGCCTAATATTAAGACAACAACACCGAAGAGTAAAACTGAGACTTCGACTAAACCCCCGAAGATTACAACAATCAATTGGGAAGATATGATCAATGAAATCATGGGACAGAAGTCGTCGACTAAGACAAGTGGGTCTCAGATCATGACTACGACTCCTGTTTGGGAAGACTTGTTATCACAGATTATGGGACAAATGTCATCGACTGGAATGTCATCTATGAGTAGCAGTACTTCAAACCCGATTCAGTCAACAACTGTTGATTGGGGAGAATTGATATCTGCAGTGGTCGGAGAGATTGAGAAACAATACGGGTCAACATCAGCGCCAAATCAAATGTCTACTGATTTAGATTCAATGGTATCAGCGATGATATGGGATCACAACAGAAACAGTATGACTACTAGTCCTTCAAATTCTAATCAATTGTCAACAGACAGTTGGGCACAAATTATGGGTCAAATGGGAAATCAATATATGAGTAATTCAAAGCTGTCGACAACACTATCAGTTGATTCGACAACATTTGATATTCAGGGCTGTATTGACTCTATAATGAAGATCGTGGGAGATCTCAACTCTCAAATGCCGAATCAGTCGATGACAACTACTGTCGCATCGACTCTACGATCGCAACAAACGACTCAAGACTTATCAGATGCTATGTCAGGAATTTTAGGACAATTCGGTTGAATTGAATGATAATCTGTTGCTTATTAATAGAAAATATGCGTATTTTATACTAAAGTCTAACCTAAATAAATAACTTTAAATAATTGATTTTCAAAATTGAGTTAAAGAAATATTATTATAAATGTTTATAGCATTGAAATAACTTATGTATTAAAATTCAAATGATGGTTACCCTCAGCGTCTTCTAATTTCATTCTTAAGTCATCGATTTCTCTTATTAAATGTTTATTCTGTTCTTTAAGTGTAAGTAAAAGTTGAGCCAAAGGTTCGGTTTGACCCGAACTTCTCGGAGTGTCATAATCATAATCATAAACAGCTGAAAGTGTAGGTCCCAAGCCTTCCATCTTCCTCTTCAAGAGTCCATATCTGTCTCGTAATTGTTCTCCCATTAACTTAAACTGATCTCTTTGTGCTTTGCATTCAAGTAATTCTTGTGATAATATTATTAAAGCGCATGACTTACTGTCCAACTTATCGCGAAGTAATGAAATCTAATATAAAAAGTATTCAACTTTTAAAATTGATTAATAAACTCATTATCTGTAATATTCTTCAACTAAACTTCGGCTTCAACTTAAGGTTTTGTTGACTTAATTAAAAACTTTTAAAGTTATTTCTTAACCATTAATTGTAATTTCATTTTCAAAGCTATAAAACTTTGAATTAAATAAGCATATAATTAAACAAATTGATCAGATATTTGGTTGAGAATTTGCTAATAGTTTGCTTGCATTAAGTTTCATAAGTCTTTTTCTATATATTATTCTAAGTCTTAACTCTGATTCTTAATATAACTTTTAGTTATGAACAAATACTGAATTCTTTATGAATGCAAATGCACTTAAGATGTAATCTTTGGGTACTTTCGGGAGTACTCTAAATGACTTGCATAGTATTCTAGTTACAGAAAATAGTGCTTAAAGTATTGATTATTCAGTTGAATACACTTAAGCATCAATTCTGATCTTATTTCTAACTTTACAACACATTTTTTCAAACTTCGATTTTGTTATAAATAACTAATTTTTTCCAACCATTTACATAAAAATAAAGTTAATGCAAAAATTTCATTCAGGTTATGAAAAAAAACTTTAAGTAAGAGAAACATAAATTAGTCAAGAGTTAAAAGCTTTTTTATGACAAATAAAACAATACTTATAAGTATTTTAGTTTCAAAAATACCTCATTAAGTGCTGTCTCAAACTGAATATGAGGAACAGAAGCCGTTTTATTTTTATCACTCATTATTATTTATTTTACACACAATAATAGTGGGAATAATAACTGATGACTAGAATATTTTGTTATATAGGAAATGAAGCACACAATAGTTATAGGATTAACAATAGCATTTAGCTAGTTTGCAGCTACATCCAATATTTTCTAATGAGACACTTTATAGCTAGGCTTTAATTCCGTTGACTTGATTCATATTTTAATTTTCTAATACTGGTGCACACATATTGATTATTTGAAGTTTCATTGATTTTAATATTCATATATTTATTTTTAAAATCATAAACAAAACTGAAATTCTGAATGAGTAGACTGTTTAGCTGTTGTAGATTTTATTTTTACTGCTATTTCTGGTGTCGATAGCGATGGTTGCGATGGCAATCATGTCTTTTATATAATAGGTTTTAGTTAATAAAATCAATATGAATGTTGGATTCTGTCAGGAAATGCATTGTTACGCAGTCTCTTATTATTTATGACTTGAAATTATGCGCTTATTTTCAAAACCCTTATATTTTTCATTTTTCTTTTAACATGAGTAAAAAAAGTAACTATAGTTTTAACCTATCAGTAATCAAAAATGCAAACTTTTTGACAGTTTCGATTAGTCTTGAAATTTTCTCATTGATACTTGTTTTCAAAGTTTAAAAGTTCAATAAATGTTCATCATTTTTAAATGTTTTCAAATGTCAATCATTATTTGATTTTTTATGTCCTATTTGTTGAAAGTCAAGTTAAAGGAAATTATGATAAGATCATTTTTGTTTTTATACCTTTATCTCAAAATAAGGAAAGTCTCGATAACTAAGTCTTATTAACCTCTTCTCACAGGAAAAGCAGATTATATTCTTGCATAAAAATGAAATTTTTGAATAGAATGAAAGTTTTCCCATAATTTTATTAACAATAAGATGATTAAATTTGATACACACGTAATGGTTCATTAAATTATGAGTTATAACAAGAGGATTGTCATTATGATAGTGAAGACTCTTGAGTCAACTCGCGATCGAGTCTCGAGTCTCAAAATTTCTTAAGATCAATACACAATTCAAGAGTTTTTTCTATGCATAATTCAAATCATTGAATATCTTTCAAATGCTTATTTATTCGGTTTTTCGAAAACAATATTTTTTGAAACTAATAATAAAAATTTCGGAAAAATTGATAAAAACTATCATTTCTGAGAATTATTTGTTTGATATCTATAAAAATCAAGTAAAAATACAAATGAAAATATTTGAACTACCAATTTATAAAAATTTAAAATTATTTTAGCTTATTGTCCATTTAGAAGTTTCGAGAGTCTCGACTTTACTCAGTCTCGACTCTCAGATGATTCTAGTTATAGAATTTCACCCAAAACATATCAGCAACAATAATAATTTATACAGATAAAAGTGCTTTAAAATATCAATTCTTATTCAGTTGTGGTTTAAGATTCAACAAAAAATATGTGGCTTGAAATTACATTTATATCCGTAGCCTTAGGATTGCTTATCATTTGTTTATTATTAATTTATTTTTCAATATCAATAGCAGATATATTCAATTTTACGAAACTTTGTTTGATTAACTCTCCACGAGATTTAAGGTAAAAATCTATTTATTTAAATTGCAATAATAGTCTTTCTCAATAAACTTCGGACTTTTTTTAGAGCTTTTATATATTATATAAGAGTTCATTCTCTAGTATTCAAATGGAAACTATTTGACTGTTCAGTTCAAGAATTATTTCAAGACGTTGTGAAAAGAAATCCCGAAAAAGTAGCGATTTATTACAGAGACGAAAAGTGGACTTTCAAACGATTGGATGAATTTTCTAATCAAGTGGCAAATTGTTTCAGGAATTTAGGGTATCGTCCGAAGGATGAATTGGCTCTTCTAATGAATAATAGACCGGAATTTATCGGCATTTGGTTAGGTTTAGCCAAAGCTGGGATCGTAACTGTCTTGATTAATACAAATCAAAGAAATGATACTTTAATACATTCAATAAAAGTCGTTAAATGTAAAGCTATTATATTTGAAGATAAATTATCTGAATGTAAGAATTCTAGTGAATTATGAAAAAGTTATTGTGAAAAATATTAATTTTAAGAAAATAATTCATTTTTATAATAGCTATCTCTGAAGTAATGATGGAGTTATCAGAATCTGATTCTTTGTTCAAATACTACTGCTTTGGAGATATTGATGACCTAAAAATGCAAAAATTGATTTCTTCATATCCTTTGCAAGAATTGATTTCAAAATCAATCAAAATTCTACCGATAAATGCCTATAAATCCAGATTCAATGATAAACTATTATATTTGTTCACTTCTGGAACAACTGGTTTCCCAAAAGCAGCGATAATTCAACATCACAGATATCTATGGTCTGGAACCACAGCAAAAATAGTCTTAAAAATACAAGAGGAAGATATCGTATACCTATCATTACCGTTATATCACGCAAATGCTGGTATTTTAGCCACATCTCAGGCCATAATTCATGGAAGTTCTATAGCATTGAGACACAAATTTTCAGCTAAAAATTTTTGGGACGATTGTATTAAATATAAATGCACTGTATGTTTGTTTATTAACTATGGTTTAATTATAAAATTGAAGTTTAATTTAATTAGGTTGCGATGTATATCGGAGAGATATGTAGGTATTTATTGGCACAGCCAGTCATGCCAAATGACCAAAAACATTGTATAAGAGTTATGTTTGGTAATGGACTTCGCCCTCACATTTGGCGGGACTTTAAGGTTAGGTTTGGAATCAGTCTTATTGGAGAGTTTTATGGAGCGACTGAAGGAAACGCCAATTTAAGTATTTGATAAATTAATTTAGTTTAATATGAAAAATGATTTGAATTGAGCAATCATATCATGCTAAACATGATTCTTTTATTCTAAGATTAATTAATTAAAATTGTTTATTTTTTATGCAAATAATACTTACGGGTTAGTCTGAAAATGAAAGCTAAGCTCATTTTATTCTAGTTCTTGCTTTCTTTTTATTCATTGAACAAAAATTTATTCATTTTTTCCTACAGTTTTGAAATCATAAAAATTTCAAATTTTCATTTTAATGTTGAGCTTATTGACACAATTTTCAAATGCAAATGTTTAAATTTGTGTTTGATAGCTTTAATACATTTTTTCCTTTAACAAATTATTTTGATTATATTTATAGGAAAGGTAATAATCAATTCATATAAAGCTTTTATACTTCTATATAATTCAATCAATGTTAAAAGATAATAATTTGAAATATAATAGTTTGCTAACCAATAACTACTTGAAGTTCACCACACACTTTGTGGGCGTAACTTATAATTTTCTAGTTAGCCATTTAGAAGTATTAATGCTGCTAAAGGTCTATACTTGAGTTCTAAACCAGTTAACTTAGACTTTAGGCCTGAAGACTTTCTCATGTCTAAAAAATCCTCTAGAATAGTGACTTGGATATTGTCCAAAACTTACACTTTAGAGCTGAAAATTTCGATTGGAATTTTTTATTTTCGCTAATTGTTGCATTTTTAGAATAACTTTTTGATTTTTTTATGAGAAATATGCAAAAAATACTTAAAAACAAATGAGAAATATTTCTATGAATAAATATGCTATACATTTGTTATAAATTACATTCATCTAATTAAACATTTTTAATACGCACTTGAAATTAAAATTTTAGACTTGGACTTCACCCGATTTTTTGGACTTTAGACTTAGACTTCTAAGTATGTCTAACAAAATCTTTAGTGTAGTCTTATATCCAAGTCTAAAATCTCAAGTCCAAAAATTAGCAGCATTAATAATAATGATATAAATAAAAAAAAGCTAAATTAAAATAATTATTTTTTATTAAAGTTAATTTTGTTGGATATGAGGGTTCGTGTGGTTTCTATCCTTATTATTATCAGGATATTGTCAGATATTTATATCCGATATCACTTCTAAAAATAAATCCAATTACACGTGAAGTACTTCGTGATAAGAATGGGTTATGTATTGCGGCAAAACCTGGCGATACTGGAGAAATAGTTGGCATAATTAGTGATACCGATCCTATCAGTCAGTTTAATGGCTATGTCTCTAAAGAAGATACAAACAAAAAAGTGATCAAAAATGTTTTCAAATTCGGTGATCGCGTATTTCTTTCTGGAGATCTAATGGAAATGGATTCAAACGGATTCTTGAGATTTAAAGATAGAACTGGAGATACTTTTAGATGGAAAGGTTTATATTATAAAATCAATTTATTTATTTTCAATTACTCTAATTCTCAGCAATTTTTGATATCAAACATATAATCAAAGTTAAGAAATAGTGAAGGCCTTTGAAAACAAAAAAAATCTTTTGAGCTCAAGTTTATATTGCAAAACATTAAATAATTATAAAATTACATAATAAGAATGCTCGATAGGAATAAAAAGTGAGCTTTAAATATATTTGTAGTTTTCATCATAAGCTGATTGACCCAATTGTATAATCCCTATCAACTTATGCCATACTTTCAATAACTTTGATTCAGGTGAAAACGTGTCAACTGCTGAAGTTGAAGCTATTATTCAAAAAATAACAAAACTATCTGATTGCGTTGTTTTTGGTGTAAATGTTGGTCAATGTGAAGGAAAAGCTGGAATGGCTGTCATTTCCGTTCAATGTAAGGATCAAGAACTTGACTTAACTCAGTTGGCTGAAGATCTTAAACAACAGTTACCTTCATATGCAGTCCCAATATTTATACGATTAACTGATAAGATCGAGTTAACCGGTTCTTATAAATTGACAAAATTCAAATTCATGGAAACAGGATTCTGTCCCGACTCGACCAATGATAGCATCTTTTATTTAGATAAAAATAATAACAATTATATACCACTCGATTCAAAATTGTATGAAGAGATACAGTCAGGAAAAAATATTATTTAATGGATTTTCTTTAAATTATTGAATAAATTATAGATAACAAAAATTTGTTGGTTATTTAATTATTCGTTTATCCTTGATTTGCTTCTTTTGTAACAAATATATATTTATTTTCAACTTTAAAATTGAATTTCCTTTCAGAGAAATTAAGTACCTGTCGATGGATGAGAGAATCTTTATCTATTTAGCTTGCTGTCAACAAATATTCGCCCGGTTAATTATCAAGGGGGGAGGGAGTGTCAGATATGGTGTTCAATCAAATGAAAATTCATCTAATTTTAAGATTTTTTTTTTGAGAGAATGTAATCAATTCATCAAAAAACGCGATCGGGTTAACAAACGCTCACAAAGTCAAGTATCAAAGTCTTTAAATGAGAGCGAAATATATTCAAGATTTTCAAGTCTACTTAGTTTGAAAAAGTACTCATTTAAAGACAAAATATGGTGGTTTTGTATAAAAATGAACTTTCTTAAGATGATTTGAAATATATTGAGGTTAATCTGATTTATATCATTAATATGGTAATTGGGTTAATCATAAAACTCTTTTAATTTATAAATATTATAATTATATGATCTTATCTAGTGTTTAAGGCATTAAGTTTTCGATCACTTGTGAATGCATTAAAATGATGAGGAAAAGTGAGAATAAATTAACGAATCAACAAACATAACAAGAGCTGAAAGTAATTACACCAACATTGTTAATCAGATATAACAATAGGTGATTTTATGCATATATTTTGATTACTTGAGCATACGAATCATCAAATTAATGAAGTTGTTTTCAAGTCAATCCACTGTTTGTTAGATTGTTTTTCTTCTTACCCATATTCAATAGGCTATTCTTTAATGTTTTTAAATAGAAACCTTGTAATTTCACAATGATTTATAGATATGTGATATATTTATCTATTACATTGCAGTGAAGACTATTCAAGATTGAATCAGGAGAACATCACTTCCTCTATTAAATGTGAAACTTTTCTACTTATATGAACAATGCTATGGCTATAAAATAAGCAAATGTTATGTGAAATGTTAATTTGTGTCAAATATTGTTAGTGAACACGTTCACATTGTGCCCATTATTCAATTGCGACAATATTGTCAGTTTAATTCATTTGGTAATCCGCGCACTAAACTTATGCATAATATCTACTATTATTATTAAAACTGATTCACAACAGGCCTGACATTCTGTACTGAATAACAATTTTTGTATATTGAATTATAATCAAGAAATGCATTGGATTAATGCTAAAACATTAAAGATTTCAGACAAGTTTTATGAAATATAATTATTCTGGGGTTTAAAGCAGTTAATCGTTTAATAAAGAAAAACTCCCTCTAATTTAATAATGTTCAGCTTGATGTTATTGAAAAATTTTCTTGATATTAAGTTTCTATTTAAATCTTTTATGCTTTAATGATGATTACTTTTGTTCTTATAATTTTCAATGTCATTCAAGTTCATGCTTATTATGTCTAATATCAATATAATAAATAGTCGTAAAATCCAAATAAAAGGGTATGGTTTGTTTGATTGCATTTAAAGTCAAACCATTTTCAGATATAACTTCGGGAGTCAATTCCCAATTACATGAGTTTATTCACACAATTTATTCAGTGAAGACTCACATATGTTTTGAAACTCAACCTTCATTTTTAATTTTTAGTATTTATCGATTCAAATATGAATAAAAACGGAAAATTAGAAATCAATTTCATAACTAGAAAATATGGTTTTTTATAACATGATTAATTTCAATAAATTCTCCTTTTATTTTTCAAGCTAATCATGAATATTTATCAAACCTTTATCAAAGAAAAAGATATATTTTGATTGCATAACATTTATTTGACAATTAGTTAATAGCTGAGAATTATTTAAATGATGATCACTAAGAACTCAGCTTTATATAACTATTCGAAAAAATGAAAGTGAATTTATGGCATTAAAAATAGACCGCAAGACTGAAGTATAGCTCGAATGTTATTATGAATAAGTTAGGCGAACAAAATCGTGAAAAATCTAAGTGTTTATAAGAATTCAGAAAGAAAATTAACCTGGAATTATGTTACTCATTATTCATGACATAGTTCTAAACTTGATATCGAAGCCATACGAAGAAGCATTTATTTTATAACTAGATTTTTTGAACTATTAGTCCGATGCCTCATATGATTATTTTTTATTGTTGTTTTGATTCTTCAAGTTATAAAAATTCAAATTAAGATAGCATTTTATTTTTCAGATTTAAAGAACTAGAGATAAATCTTTTATAAATTAATACATAACTAAAATTTAATAAAAATAATAAAAATATATTGTCATTCATAAAATTCAATTTTTAAATTTTTGCACATATAATACTTGTATGCCTCATAAAAAAATAAGTTGAAATGTTAATTTCTTTAATTAATATTCTAGATAAACTCTCAAACTCGATGCAACCCAATACAACTTTCACCTAACTCGCTAGCCTTGAGGGAAGTGAGTTCTAGTTTCTTTTCCAAAAAGTATAAGCAAAGAGAAAAGATTGTTGAACAGCCTTTCAATGTTTTCTCTAATGAAAATTTTAGGACACAGTGTCATAGTTTGAAAAACTAACTTAAATTATTGCGTTTATGGTCGATGTTTTGATTTTAGTTTACATTTTACCCATTTTAACATGTATGTTTGATTCACTTCTTAAGTTTTGTGCAATGATTAAATCAGTTGTGGATACTTTGAAAAGAGACATCAGGTAAGGGTTTAAACAATTATTTGGAAAATAATGCCAATTCTTTGTTACTTAATTTAAATTAATAATTTGCAAATTTTCAATAGTCAATATTTTTTAATTAGTAATTTAGCAATTTATGATCACTTTTATATTAAGTTTTGTAATTCATCGAACTATTGAATTTGATCAGTTTTTGCCAATGATACAGATTTTATGACTGCATAATTTGAAGCTTTTCAACTATTAGTTAATAAGTCAGTTTTTATTTTGTTTACATTTTGAAATTGAAATTTAATGAATTTTCTTAAATTTTGAATATTTTTGGTCAATTCTTCTCAAAAACTCGACTCAAACTTATTTCTAATTTGATCAAAAATGCATTTTTTTATCAACTGAACCTGAAAATCTTTCATTACATATGAGATCAGATTTCATTAGATGTTTAAAAAGTTGAAAAAATTCCGAATTTTTTTAGACTTCTAATCTTATATAATTCAAGAACTTTTCTGTGATAATTTCAAATGACTGAAAATCTTTCGATGATATCTTACCACATATTTTCCACACATCTACAATTGGGGTTTAGAAGGCAAAAAGAGCCTTAAGTTTATATGCTTAGTATGAATGAGTTAACTGTCGTCTAAAATA
>JAQFXV010001614.1:0-12860 GCA_034694065.1 Camisia spinifer | reverse complement strand
TTGTCGATCTTTTGATTGTCGATCTTTTGATTGTCGATCTTTTAACCCGGACCCATAATGATAATAATGCAATTTTCTTCATCTTTAAGCGACTTCCTATAGTTTGATGATATATACACGGTTTGGAGGACTTATTCAGGACCAAATAGTAAAATGGTTAAATTATATGAGATTACATGATGAAGGATTCATATCTACTTTCGATACTATAATAGCAATCCAAGCACTGACTGATTTTTCATTTAGAACTCATGTCAGATCAATAACTAATATGAAGCTTAATGTCGAAGCTTCTTCTAATCCTGGATTAGTGACAAATATCGAATTGACATCCGATGAGTTAACTCATCAGCGAATTATAAATATTGAGCCTAATGTTTGGGGTCACGTGACTCTGACTGCCACAGGAGCGGGACTTGCATTAGTACAACTCAACACTCAATACAATGTTGATCATGAGTTCCTATTAGTTCAGCCACCAGTTCAAGCATTTGATCTCTATATAGATTTGTCACTTTCGGGTAGGAATAAGTCAAGACTTTGGATACAATCGTGCGCTAAATGGCTTTTAACTAAAGACAGAAATACAAGCGGTGTTGCAGTTATGGAACTAACTCTACCGACGGGTTACTGGCAGAACAAAGCCGTCATTGATAAGTATTTGGAAAGTAGAGTTGTTCCACGACTTAGTCAGGCGAAAGTGATGCCGCGTTCAGCCACTTTTATTTTTGATTATGTGAGCTATTGTCTCATTTTCTTCAAAATCCATTTAATTCACTTTTAATTCTAAATCAAAAGCTCGATAACGACTGGAGTTGTGTTCATTTTTCTGTCGATCGATGGTTTCCCGTCGCAAACCTTACGCGTTGGCTAAAGGCTAAAGTTTATGATCTTTATGAACCAGGTTTTAAGTTATACTCATTATATATTAGGGTCCGGTTCAAACTTTAAATCATCAATTCGTCACTCAAATCATTGATAAAAAATACAAACAAATTAATTTTAATCTATTTTTCAACGTAGAATCTGAAAATGAACCCCTTTTTTGTCTATCACTTGTAGTTTTTATGAGACATTTAAAGTGCTTTTATTGAAAAAGTACGAAAAATACGAGTTTTATGAGAAAACGAAATTTAATAAATGAAATTTGATTTCATTTTCAGATTCTACGTCCAAAAATACATTTCAATTCATTTTAAACCTAACTTCAAATTCAATCACACTTTCAGTTTGATACTTAAGTTCCAATTTTTTTCAGAATATTTCAAAGAAAAAATTATTGACGATTTCTCTCTCTATGCGCTACATATTTGTGAAGTATTTATCATTCATTTTATTGATCAAAAATTTTGAAAAGTTGTTCAAACACATTATCTTATTTTATTAATAGGTTTGTGGTAGTTATCAGTGTCCGTATTGTCCATACTTTAGTCACACTATTCTTTTAACATCTAATTATTATATAATATTCTTATTCATAATTACAATTATTTTCTGCAATAATTAAATTCATTTATTTTAATAGTTTTTCTAATCAATATTTATACTTATTTTTTTTGAAAATAATTTAACTTTTCATAGTTTAAAGTCTAAAAAAGTTCAAATTTCATAATATTAAAAAATGTAATATAAATAAAGAATTACAATAAAGAATATTCTTTACAATAAAGTTATGCTTAGTTTTTGAGAAAAAGTCCGCAAATGTCGCGATTGTCGAGAAAATGATTCATTAAATGCCTTTCATTTCAATGTTATGCTTATTATTTATATCAATATTACAAAAATGCTTATAATTTTTGTTAAATATTGTAAATAATGTCTTAATTATCACATATTTTATTATTTAAACAAATTCTTCTCATTCTATATGAATTGAATCTTATTTTTGGATAACTAGTCGTTTGAAATTGAAATAAAATCAATAAAAAATATTAATTTAAGTTAATATTAATCTATATTTGAATCAAAAAGAACATAAAATGACTCAAAAGTTGATGTCATCGATGTCTAGAATGAAGAATCACTCAAATATATCTTCATTATTATCATCAAAGCTATCATTATTTAAATTATTTTCAATTATACTCATTATTATGATTTCATTGAATATAGAATTATGTGAATCACGAAAACATCATTTAGTGTTAACTGTAAGTGAAATGAATTGAATGAATACGTAATAAAAAATTTGATTAAAATTGAATTGATTTCTAGAATGATATTCGAAAATACTTTACTGTGAGTACATTTGGATATTTCGTCGGCGGTTCGCTTAATATTCAAGTCGATCGATTCAGTTCTCATCCATTTAAAAACGACTCCATTGTAAGACAATTACTTAATAATTTATTTATATATTGTTTAATATTAATTAATTTAAACAAATCACGATTATTTAGTTTGGTTTGACTTTAGCCAAAACAATGAGCGATAGTCTCAACCCATATCTTGTGAGTTATGATTTAAATGGTTTGACTTTAAGACTAATTTTGAATGAAAACTGATAGGAAGGACATCAGGACAGGTGTTTACTTCTGGACGACGTCACCAATAATAATGACGATAATATTGGATTGCTTTCAATGGTTTTTGACCTTAAAAACAATTTGTAAGTTACCTTGTTTTGGCATTCAATCCATTATTATATTCATCATTTTTTCCTAACAAACTCAATAGAGTTTCTCTAAATTGCAATAAAATGCTATCGAAATTGCGTTTATTCGATGACATAAAGCCATTCAGTGCAAGAGGAAAGAGAAGTCCTGTTGAAAGTGATTTATTGAATCAAAATCAAAGTCAGACTAAAATAATTACGGCTCAGACGCCAGAGATTAAAGTTAATAAAATAGATACTAATGACGCGAATAATAAATCAAATCAAAAGTCAACTGATATTCCGCCAGTCGTTAAGCTTCCTGAGGAAGTAATTCATAAGGAAATTAAAGTAAATGATCAAAAAAATGATAATATATTGAAAGAAGAAGTGATTGATAAACAAAACTTAGTACCGAAAAGCGCTGAAAAAAGTAAAGCAGATCTAAAACCAATAAATGATGAGTCAGTTGAGGGTTCGTGTAGTTTGAAAAGTATTAAACTTGAAAGAAGTGGAGATAAAAATAATCCTGAATTCAGTTTTAAGGTATTTCAAAACATTGCCATTGGATTCGTCCATAAATAAATTGTTTTTATTTTCAATATTAGATTCAGGCAATAATAGCAGAAGACTCTCATGAAGGGCTCTATAGCTTATTCTTCCACAACTGTCCTAATTATGGCAGTCATAGAAGCTTTGGTCACTCGACGAGTATTAACCTATCGATGTTTATAACTGAGTGCAATTTAGACAACTATCTGTCTGCTGGAGAGATACCTTTGCCTCAACTCTACTTCGCTTTATCAGTTATTTTCTTTCTCGTTGGTGTCGTTTGGGTTCATGTAATCAGGAATAAAAAAGGCGATGCATTCAAAATTCATTATTTAATGGCAGCTCTAGTTTTTGTTAAAGCTTTTTCTCTTCTTTTTCATGGGGTCAGTAACTGATCATCTGTTTAATTATAATTTACAAACATTGAACGTAAAAACTTTGAACTTAACTATTGTATAATATGTTTTAAATTAGATTAATTACCATTTTATTGCGAAAGAAGGCTCGCAAGTGGAGACATGGGCTGTACTTTACTATATAACTCATTTATTGAAAGGCGCATTACTTTTCATAACAATCGTATTGATCGGCACGGGTTGGGCTTTCGTTAAACACATTTTGAGCGATAAAGACAAGAAAATATTTATGATTGTTATTCCACTTCAAGTAAATAAACTAATAAAAAGATTTTGATTGGAATTGAGTTAAAAAGTAGATTATAATAATAGGTTTTGGCGAATATCGCAGACATAATAACAGAAGAGAGCGAAGAGGGAGAGCTGAAGCATAATATGTGGCGCGAAATATTCATTTTAGTAGATCTGTTATGTTGTGGAGCAATACTATTTCCAGTGGTTTGGTCTATAAGGCATTTACAGGAGGCCTCACAGACTGATGGAAAGGCTGCCATCAACTTAAAAAAGCTCAAACTATTCCGACATTTCTATGTTATGATAGTTTGTTACATATATTTCACTCGTATTATTGTTTACTTATTGAAAATAACAGTGCCTTTTGAGTACGAATGGCTTAATGTCTTCTTTCAACACACGGCAACACTTCTCTTCTTTATTATGACTGGTTATCATTTTCAGCCCACGTCTACTAATCCTTACTTTCAATTAATACAAGACGAGGACGATCTTGAAATGGATGAAGTGTTAGTTTTTTCATCTATTTTTACTTTATTCCTATTTTATTAATCTTTTAACATTTATTTTATAGTCTTTTTGTTCAGCCGAACACATTCAGTGAGACAAAGAAAAGAAATCGAAATGACATCGAAGCAAATGATAGCAGCAGTGCTCTCATCACTAAACGAGAGAGTAGTCATGATTTTGATTAATTTAATAGAAACCAAATTATTTTATCTCAATTCACTTTAAACCTTAAACGATTACAATTATTTGTATACTTTTTATCATGGATTTAATAATGCAAACGAGCTCTTGTTTTTGTAAATCATTCAGTTATTTATTATTTACAAATGTATATCGAAAGAAAATTGTTTGTTTTATGTCAAGTAATAATATGGAAGAACTAAACGGATTATATTATATAATTTCACTTTAAAAATGGCATTTATTTTATTTAAACAATATGTGAGGCCTTATGTGAGACCTTATGTAAGACCGTATAGAGAAAGTGCTTCAACTATTTTTGGGTCATGAGTCGAGCCCTCCATGAATTCATCCACTGATAACTTATTGTCTTTATTCTGTAAATTAAAATTTAAAGTTTTAATTGGATTGAATTCTTTCAATAAATAATAACAAACTGTATCCAATTGATTAAATATCATTTCAACTCTGTTTTCCGGATTATTTTCTCCGTTCTCTTCTATTTTTGTTCCTAACATTTGATAAATAGCGTCAACAATAATAATCATTTCTTCTTTAGTTATGAATCCGTCTGAATCGACATCAAATAATTTGAATGCCCCTTAAGTATGATTTTATAAAATTAGTCACAAGTAATTCGAAGCTTAATTTCTAAACTAACACAAAAGTTTTTCTTCTAATGTTCCCCTTGAGGTTGTTGAGAGAGCGCGTATGAACTCTTCGAACCCTATGATTCCATCCTAAAAACATTTCATTGAAAGCTTAATTGATGAATGATTTAAATATATATAACCTTATCTTCATCAAAGACGCGGAATACAAAAGAAGCAAACTTTGATGGGTCTCCATTTGGAAAAAATTGTTGGTATATTTTGAGAAATGTCTTCAATCAATAAAAATTAAAAATCATTTAAATCGGCTGTATTTGTGATTATTAAAAAGTAACCTGTTCTGTAAGGCGACCATTTGGACAATCCTTTTAAAAAGATAAGAAACTTCAACTTTCACAATATTGTTTCGGTTGAATTATGTAAACTTGCCTTAAATTCAAATTTATTTACTTGTCTGAAAAACTTGACTCATTTAAAATTTTTTTGAATCAAAATTAAGATTTTTTTCATCTCAAGCAAGAGCTATCATTTGAAAATTCCAACTTTTGGTTTCAAACTTGGCTGTGATTAAGGAAATTTTCAATAGTTTAGGCAAGTAATAAAGCACCAGTGGATTGAGTTTAGCAATAATTATGACTTAGTGTTCGATTAGTCAACTAATGAGGAAAATGTCTATCATTATTGAAAGCGCGAGCTTTACCTCAATTACAAACTAGAGTCAAACAGCGCTCATTTGTTTGATATACTTTGAATTTGATTCTGATTGGATGTAATATCAAATATTTATTGAATTCACTATTTAAGAAGTGAAAACTGGCGTTTTGTTCATTAAAATGGAACCAAAATATAGGTCCGCTATAAATTAATACAAAAGCATCAGTAAAATAAAGTCAAAGATTCGAAAAGGTTACTCCAAATGCCTTCGAAATGCCTACTCTGTATGCAGCTCACAATTCAATAGAAAGTTTACTCATAAATCACAGGTTCATTCATACATAGGAATAGTATAGGGCTGTTATCTGTAAATTCCATGAAATCTAAATGTAATGCTTGGTTCCCACTTAAAAACTTAATCTTTTCCAATATTTTGAGATATGATATCAAAAATGTAAAGTTTGGCCAGTTTTCTATTTGATGAAAATTGGAAAAACATGACCTTTTAAAGCCATAAATTAAAATCTTATTAAACTCTTCACTATTCAATTCGATTTATACAGACAAATATTTGTTTAAAACTTTCGGGAAATTTCTTCAATTCATTGAAAACTTGTTTCATAAATTCAAAGTGTTTGATCCCTTAGAATTTGAGAAATTCCCAATTGACACCTCCCCAAATTTTTAACTTTTGCCCATATCTGGCCAATTACTGCCGCACATATTTGACGGGTTTTCAATTGACAGTTAGACATAAAATTGCGAAATTAAATGAACATTTAGTGTTCTGTTTCTGCTTTATTTTCATGCTTAACATTTAGAGCTTTGATTTGCTCTTTAATTATGACTTTTTGGATACTATTGAATTTCAAGAAAGTTTCCATAATATTTTCAAGAGAATTTTGTTACTCTTATTTTTGAGCCGAAACATTAAATCTTAATTTTTTAGTACCAATAAAAGGACATACCTTTGAAAATCCTCTATACCTTATCAATTGAAAAAGATCAATAAAACTTGAGTAAAATGTGTTTTGGTTTAGAACATACCACTTCTTGACTTCATCTTTGGTGACTGCAATCAAATAAAGTTCTAAATAAGTTTAAATTTATAATTTTCAAAGTAAGTTAGTTTGTATTAAGAGTGATTGCACTAAAATCGCATAATAAGTTAACTGCTAGTATTCTATGACTAATTCTTAATACTATGAAAAATTACAACTTATTTCGAATTAAATAAACTCTTAATTATTTGAATAAATTATTTTTGAGACAGTGTTTATAGTGTCTTTATTTGGAAAAACCAGAACTCTGAATCATTTCAATCATATTATTGCCTTTTAATACAATATAAATAATGATAAATTCAGTAATAATATATTTTATGCTCATTTTTAAGTGAATAACTATTTAATAATTAATTAATGAAAATGCTTTTCACACAATATCTAAATCTTTTGTGATTAATTGATTTTATTAATCAATTATATTTTATTTTCGGTATTTTATTGCGTTCTAAATTAATTGTGATTTATTAAATCATATTCTTAGAAGTGTTTCGGAAAATTGAACGCCTTTTAAACCTTGCATTTGTTGTCTAGTAGCAAATATTTGATCTCAAATTGATATATTTGAATGTTGTTCAATACAAAATCAAGATTTTTATTAGGATTACAATCAGTTTATTACTATTAGTATCATTTATCAAGTTTATTCCAAAAATAATGGCATAAGAGATTTACCGGATAAGAAGAAGTGTTTACAATTATATTGTTTTCAAGAAATATGGATTTACCCAAAAGTGAGTGCAATATATAGGGGAAACTATAAAACTTTTTCTTAGAACTTAGAATAACTACTTTCTTGCTTTAAATAACTTTCTCTTAAAAAACTGTAACATGTTCTTCAAGAACTTCAAACTAGAAAAACTATTTTAAAAAAGTTACTTTAAAAATAAAAGTGATACTAATTTGAAAATAGAAAGTGCAACAAAAGCTTATTTTCATTAAATTTTTAATTCGTCTTAAAATTCATTAATTATGTAAGTCATAAGAGTTATTATTATATATTTTTGATTTATTTTATAAATATATAATTAAATTTCATTGAAATATTAACATTGTTTTAAGGATTAACTATGAGTCTAACTAGCGTTGAAAAATTTATTGAATTTTCTCTATGAACAAAATTTAATATTAAATTTAATTTGAATGTAAAAATTTAGAAATACAAAAAATCAGAATTCAATATATGATCATCCAATATAAAGTGTTGCCAAATTAAGTAAACTTTATTCTCCATGATTTTTATACTTTCAATTTATTATCTAAAAACTTTTTGTCCAATTAAAAACAAATTTGAACTTTTCATTAGTGAGTTGATTACGATCTTTCATAAGTATTCTTCCTCGAAGAGAATTGGATTTTAATAAAACACATTTTTTGATGATCGTCGTATTAAATTTATGTCTTCTTTTTCAAAAATTATAAAAAATTCGTTATTTCAATTTTTTTTTAAAAAAGTTTAATCGAATTCTGATTTTTTGATAAAAGACTTTTCAACCTTGAAATAAAACTTGAAATTTTAGAATGTCACCTGAGTGTCAAAGTTCAAAATGATGAGTGAAACCAATACTAATTTGCGGTGTTCTTTCAATTAGAGCCGATATAAAAAGATTGCTCATTTGGGAAATTTGTATGGAAACCATTAGAGAAAATTTAACAATCAAAATCAAAGCGTAAATATATTTGATAAAAACGGAAGTATATTTGAAAAGCGCTCAACAATTACAGAGCATTCGGAAATATATTTGAGATAACCTGAAATAGAATTCAGAAATTCTGTATTTTCCAACACTAGTACAAACACTTTGATTGTGAACATTTTTGAGTAAATGTTTTAGATTAATAGATAGATATCAAGTTTGTATCATTAATTAATCTCTATTAAGTTGGGCATAATTTAAAACGGGATTTTGTCCTATTTTTAACCCATGGTTACCTTGAATTTATTCATTTTCCCCAATCATTATTATCAACTGAAGAAAAAATGTCGAAATTCAATCAAATATAACAACGTTAAAAACTTGTAATTGAGTGATTGGATTTGGATTACACAACAATTCGTGAAAAGTTTTCACAATCAAAGTTTCCTTCTTTAAGACACTGAATCACGAAAAAGCAAAAAATTTAAGTTCAAGATCAAGTAAATTAGAATAAGACTTAAAATATAAAAAAAAGTTTCCATTAAATCAAACTTCACTTACAAACTAGACTTAATAATAAAGTATATTAAATAAATTAATACAAACTAAAACTTTCAAAGTAAGCATTGTTCATATTTGGTAGTTATGAAAAAAAGTTTTTATAAAACAATGAATTTTTAAGCTAAAAGTAGTTGACATTGAATCTAAGATAACATAATTGATAAATAAATCTTTTTTTTTTAAGTTAAATCAAATTCAATTTAAAATATTATAGGTTTGCGCTCAAGTCAGTTGAATTTCGATTTATTAAAGTTTTAGAACGAAAATGCCTTATAATAGAGAATAATTCTTGAACTTTCTTAAAAATTAATGTGGAATTGAGTAAACTTTCAATTATTTAATTTATTATTTATTCAATTTACTAATTATTCAAAATTAAAATGATGCCAAATAAAGTTAATCCTTGAACTCTTCTGTCTAGAATCTTAATTACATTCTAAATCACTGCAATTGTTTCGAAATTATTCATCGATAAAACTAAGGAAAGTGTGCAGTCATTATCCAAAATAAATATTTATTCATCCGTTAAAACTATTTGTTAATAAATAGTTTACAGTAAGCATTCAATAAATACATTTAACATACATGTCAAATAATAAACATTTGAAACAAATAATAAAATATCAATAAAACACTTATTATAATGAAAAATCACTGAATAATATCCAACTGAACAGTTGTAAATATCATTCAGTTATATTTTTCATTATAAATTATTGACAATTCTGAAGTCGATTATCGAAATTCATTCAAATAACTTAGTTTTGAGAGAAAAGTTATTAATCTATTGTAATTCATGATTTACTTAAATTAAGTTGAAGTTAGTTATGAGAGTTCGACTCATTAATACTAAGGTCACCTCAGTTTTTAACATAATTTCATGAATTGCAATCATTGCAAATGAAGACTTTACCCGTTGAGTAATGTTATTATTATTCGATAACTGGTTTAATTTTCATTGCACTCGTTTCTTATTTTGAATGTCGTTATAGTTCTAATTATCACATTATAATAATAGCCTATAATTGATTAATAAATATGTATTAATCATTCTAATTATAATTTAATGTTTAAGTACAAAAAACACTAAACCAAACACTTACTGATATCCTGTTTGATAACATACAAGGTTTGGAGTTTAAAATGAAAATTTATTTACTTTTAAATGGTACAAATTTTATGAAAATTTATTCAAAAAGCTTTAGGAAAATTTCGGATTAAAATTTAGTTTTGAAAATTGATTAAAATAAATAATTTATTTTTCAATCATTGAATTCTACGAATTATTCGTTATTATTTAGAGGTTTTATAACAAAACTCACAACAAAAAACATAAGAAATGATTGCAATCGCAGAAATAGTTAAAATGAGAAATAAAAGGCAAACGGCACGGATCACATTCAGGAATCTTCTATTTTTTGTAATCACTGCTTTTCTCCATTCTTTTAATTTATTTCTATATAAGGCTTCTTTCGATAAGAATCTTGAGATCCTTTTTTCATGAGGGACTTCTTCACCATTTGTTTCTATTAAAGTTATTCATTTGAAATTTTTAGAAATAATTTTTTTACATTACCATTGATTTCATCGAAATGATAGGAATCAACGGTTTCATCGAATTCATTAGTTTTGTTTTGCTCTTCAATATTGCATGCTTTTGGTTTATTAACTTCAGAAAATTTAAAGTCTTGACTTTCACAAAGTTTATTCGACGCTATTGTAAGTTAAGAATAAGTTTGCGTTTCAATTAATAATTTCAAGGGTTTTACCGGTAAATCCATTAAATTTATGAAATTGCATAATAATAACAATTGCTATAATAATAATCAGAAGTAATCGATTTAATCCTCTGTTTCGATACAACAGAATAAACGAAATTGTAATAAATATAATAAGCAAAACTATCATTAATTTATCTGAGATATTGAACATTTTTTATTTTATTTGAAAAGTAAATTGCATTAAACTTAAAACATCGAAATGTAAACTTTGCAACGAATTTGATTTATAAAATCGGATTCAATTGATGAGAGGAGAGAACAAAAGTTTCAAATGGTTTATTGTTGTGTAACTAATAAGTAGAACTTCATTAAAATCATTGTAATAGATTTTCACGCGCATTTTCATAGCTTTTTATGAGTAATTTTAACACTAGATTCGCAACTTATTTTATCTGCAAAAAATTCTATGAATTTATTATTTCTATTGGTTTAAGAAAATACGAATAAGCTTATAGTTAAATAAACTCTTTTCTTGGTTTAAAATGTTATTAGTATTAAGATATTGAAAAAATAGATTTTGAGATTTTTGGTTAGGGAATGAAAGAACAAACTATACAACAATGACATAATTTAATAAACTGTATAATTTCAATATTAGGTCTAAGCTATTAGACATTATTATGTTAAATAGAATAAAATGGAACAATTTCACTATTGTATGGATTTAATGAATTGAAATAACAAAGAGCATGAAAAGTTGAATAACTGGAAATTGTTTTCTCAAAATAATTTTTCATATTCGAACTCAACAAACAAAAATACATTTATATTTTTGATTTGCACCAAAAGTTGAATTGAATTCAGTAAAGTATATTTGTTCCGAAATTACAATGATTTTAATGAGATCAGATCTCTTGATGATAACCACAGCTATTGAAAGAATAAAAGTTATAATTTGACAATATTTTTCTTTCCATAACTTGACAATCGTTAGGTTATGATTGAGTTAATAGTTATTACAGCTGAATTGGATTTTATTTGAAAGTTTGTGAATGTTGAATCTATTACTACAACCAATTGGTTCTTTCATCAATATGTGAGTTAAAGTTTGATTATTTCCATTTAGTTATTTCTGTGAAAATCTAGATTCCAAGTCTATCTAATTTAGTCTAGAACTCAATTCACTCAATTATAGAGTGTTTTAGAAGTCTACAGACAATAAAAAAGTTTTCATTATTATTGAGAGCGCAATTGAATAGTCAATTAGAGACCAACACAATCGTGATTTGCTAGAAAAGATTAAACATTAAAAAGGGCAAAACCAGAATGTTTTTGATTCTAATTTTCTGATCAGTTGAAGCTCGCGATTCCAATAGAAAAAATGTTTTCCATTGTCGGCGAACTTCTGGAACATCTAAACTTATGTAATTTTGATTCGCTAATTAACTTGAATTAAGCTTTAAATATTATCTCAATATTTAAGTATCAACTTTTTATGAACTTTTCTTAAGCTATAATTTAAATCATTCATAAGCTGTGCACAAAATATTTTGCGATGATATGCATAATATTGATATTAGATTTTATTATAAAAGCTTCACTTAAGCTTCGAATTACTTTTACTAATATTAAATGTTTAATGCATTTGTATTTTAATTTTTAAAAACCTAAATTATAGAGATTATGAATCAGTGAAGGCTTTAAATCAAGGTTAATAGAGAGCTCATTCGAGACATTGAGTTCTCTAATGAACAATTGCTTGAAAATCATTGCCCTCAATGCTTACGCAAATAATATGAGGAAAACATTTGTTCATTAAATTCAATTTTTATCATTTCAATGTCTATGACTTTCCTAAAAAATAGAAAAATTAATTAGAATAGACTTCAATCCTTAATCATGTTTTAGTTATTGAAAGAACTAGACTTAATTACAATTAGTGGAGCGAAATCATTAGACTTAATTATACTTTTTAATCAAAAACTAATTTTATTTTACATGAGTTAAAAGCTTGGTAATTAAATTGATTCAATTCCTAATCTAATTTATTTCTAATTTATAAGCTTAATAGCGTTCCCTTCTATTGTTATTGCAATTCTTACACAAAATCGTTAAACAAAGTTTATG
>JAQFXV010001613.1:0-12864 GCA_034694065.1 Camisia spinifer | reverse complement strand
ACGAGCGTACGCTCGAGCGTCAAAATTTAAGCGAGCGTAAGCGCGAGCGTCGAGCGCCAAAATTTCTCCGAGCGTGAACGCGAGCGTTGAACGTGTCCATCATTAAGCATAATATTAAATATTACTTTAGAATTGAATAACTAAGTTTTTAGACCTTTTTTCTCAATGCAAATGCAGGTTTAAATTCAAAATTATTCGAAAATCTATAGATATTTGAAGCATTTTAAAATGAGAGCATAATATAGTTTAATTGTTTGGAAATTTATGGAGAATTTTAATGTAATTAATTATTATTATTTCATAACGCAAATTAATTTGAACGCAAGGCTGAAGAAGAAACTTATTATGAAACTAATTAAAATTTTTGTAATAAAAATTATTAGGAATTCTTTTAGAGCATTGAACAGTAAATCTGGCGTTCATTGCCTTGAAAAAAGAAAGTTTCCACTATCTCAGGGATAATTTCCGTTTAGGCTGAATTGATCTGAAAACTTATAATAAGTTAATCTAAATAGAAATAACATAATAAAGCAGTTCAAAAAAGATTGCAGTCTTGTATTATTTTGCGTAATGCTTAGAATTAACTGAATATAATCCTCCACTTCAATGATTAAGCCTTAAAAACTAAAATTTTTTGATAATTATGTACTAAAGAGCAATATTTTTGTAACTTTTGTCAAGAAAAGACCGAAGAAACTAATTATTTTAGTTTATAACTGAAGCTTAAAATTTTGAAAATTTACTTCTATGGCATTATCTGCTTAGTATACCCATGATTTTCTGTTATGGTTTTTAATAATTATTTAGTTAGCAACAAAAAGCACTTAATTTTAACTAACGATCAGTTTTAACTCTCATATATTAATAGAAATAAAGTGTGCGACCTTTAAAATGGAAAATTATTTTTGGTCATAAATCACTCCTTAGTTTTTTATTATTGTAATTTATTAAAATTAATTAAACTTCATAATAATTATGACAAAAGTTATAATTTGAACTATTTATACCACTTATAATCATATTTATATTTATGACTATACAGTAATAATACTTAAAAATTTCGCTTAAGAATATGAATGCAAATAAGTTAATGAGAAATAATTGATATGATAACTATTATGAAATGATTATTCGATGTTCGCTTTTAATGCTTTGAATGGTGACACTCTAGTCTATTGGAGCGTCAAATAGATGTTTGGGTCACATAACACAGTACCACTCTCTTTATAGGGTTCTGTACTATGCAATTACCACCACAGCCACAACGAGCTGGAAGTCTCAGTTCATTGATCAGTACTAATAGTGATTTGAGCAAATTTAGTCTTTACAAGTTATGTCTCAGCAGAAATTCATTCGATTTTGAAAGAGCGACAAACATTTCCAGTCATCTGCCAAAAAACTCAAAGTCTGTATTTCAATCTTTTTAACAAAAGAGTGATAGGGATAATAATCTTGTGGTTTGTTGAGTGCAATTAATTAATTAGTAAGCTTTGAATAAATTGATTGAATAAAAATTAATAACAATAAACTTTATTATTGAATAGTGCGCTTTTCTAGTATTTTGTCGGCAGTTGAGCTAACATTGCGATTGACTAACATATCAACCGTTAATTAAGCATGACTTACAATGGGGTATGCTTTCAAACTATGACATAACTTTCAATTTTTCAAAACTATTACATAAGACCTTTTATGCTGACGAATCGGCTCTTAACAAACCACATTATTTGTCCCTATTTTTCTCTTTTAATTTCCATAAATATTTCTCTGAGTTTAAATCCATTAAAAATAGCTTAAGTTAATTATTAATTTCAAGGACAGAAAATGTTTTTTTCTATCGCAAGTTTAAATTTTGATTTTATAGGACAGCAGCTTTTATAGTAACAAGTTCAATTTACGGACAATTGTTGGTTGTCGTCTGTTTGGCATTCTTCACTGCTGAGATCGTAACACCTAAAATACCATTATTTTACTTTGAGGTATCCATAAGAATAAACAATATTGAAAACAAATGTTCTGATTTGATCTAAAAACTTTTTAGGGCTTTTACCTCTACTTGTATTCAATAAGCTTATTATTTCTTCTTTACGTATATATCTATCTACTGAATGATGCACCAAAAATTGACTCAAATAGTAAGTTACAGTTAATTTATCTATAAAAAGCCAACAAAATCATACATTTAAACCTTATCCATAACATGAAAGATAAATACATTTTGGACTAACTTATACAGTAATTTATAAAGGAATCAAACCATCAAATGGGAAGAAGTCTCAAAAAATCGGAGAAACAGACAGATCTCATGCTTCAATTTTTCTTCGAATCGGTGGAATTGTATTTGGTTTGGGTGTTATGGTCTATAACGGACTTGAATTCGGTGCATATTTCGAAATTCCCTATACATCGCCCTGTTATTCAGTACTATTAGGTAAAAAAATCTGAATAATTTCGAAAATTTGACGAATAGATTCAATCTATGATAGATATTGGAAGAATTCAAATCCATTTTTGATTCATTGTTGATATAAACTTAATTTGTTTTATAATTTCTACTCAGGAGTGAATCCTATACTTCAGGCATCGTTTACTTTCGCTCAAATGTATTTCATTTTTACATATTCAAGACTTATGATAAATAAATTCAAACTGATTGCAAGAATAGGATTAATGCATTTGGTGGGCACTAATTGTTGTGTTTGGATTCGGACATTAGGAAAGGAAACTCTACACGTAATTCATTGACTCAAAATAATTTCAAACTAGTTTTGATAGCTTATAAAGTTTCGTACAAATGATAATTGAATATTTAAAACAGGAATTAAAAACTGGAACATCTCATGCTTTCCTCGAAGAGTTGATTTTACCTCTTCGTAATCAAATCAGTAAATCCAGATCGCGATCAATGCATGATAATTTCAATGAAGTATACATTAACACGAGTACCACAATGAATAAGAGTAATCCGTGTCAAAAAGAAGATATTATGGGATCGATATTATCAGACGCATCACCCTATTTGTATCCTTTTATTGTCGAATATTCTTTAATTGGAGCCGCATTTCTGTATGTCATGTGGTCTACTATTGGTCAGGGAAAGCGTTACAATCACGGAAATGAAAATTCTTCAACTCTTACGCCTCCTGTAAGTCCTGGTTTGCAAATCGACAGTATGAGCACATCTTCGAGCAATACTAATTGCAGTTCAGCTAATTCTCCAGCTCTTTATAGCTGTCTCGGGTCTAGTAAAGGTTGGCATTATTGTGATTAAAATGATTGTTTAAAGTTAATTATTTTGTTTTGTTTGCATTCAATTTGATAGGACTTTTCAGTGGTTTCTTGTTTTTAGCGGTTTCTGTCACATCACTTATTATATTTTTTGTTTTGGTTCATCACCCACATTACAACTTAATGGCAACTCTAATAAGTGATATTTCACACTCAATACTTCTTATACTCAGCTGTATTGCAATTTTGATTGGATTTATCCAAACAAGAAGATTAAGGTTTCAGCCAGGTATTATTGTTTATTATACTTTGCTTAAGACAATACAAATACTTTTTGAGTCAAATAAGTCTTATCTTAAAACAAATTGATTGTATTTTAAGGCATTCAAGACACTGCAGATGGAGGTCTACGCGATCTATTGCTAAGAATCGCTGCATTCGGTCTCTACACTTATTCTCTGTTTGGAGTAATTGCAGGATCGATGGAACTCAACTCAATGCAACACCTTTTTGTACTCATAACAAGCACTCTCACTATTATTCAGGTATAATTGGCATATTGTGTGCCTGTTTGTGATGTCTCTATTCCAAATATTTATTGTTTTTATCCTATCATAAGATAACACTGCAATCGCTATTTATATCGGACATCGTTTGCCGTAAGAGAAATAGTCAGAAACAGCCGGGAAGACAGTTAATCACATTTTTACTCATAAATAATTTAACTCTTTGGATCATTTATACTTTTGAAATGCAAAAAGTTGAAGCCTCTCCCGTACAACTCAGTGTATATGGTTTCACGACTTGGGCCTTAATTTTGCGAATTACTCTTCCCTTATCGATATTCTATAGATTTCATTCAGCGATTACTTTTGCAGAAGTTTGGAAAAATTCATATAAATTCTAATTAATATTTCATTTCAGTTTCAAAATTAAAGCTTTTTTGAATGCCATTCACTTATCATTAAAATGTCATTAACTTTAAAACCATTTGTAACTTAAATGCCCCCAAACTCATGAAATGTTCATATGATCATATGATGCCCCATATACTCAAAGCTATATTTTTATTTACATTTCAATAAAAAGAAAATTGAAGAAAAAATATTTGAACATTTAATTGAATATCAATGCAAGTTTCAATTTAGGTTTTTAAATTTTTGAAAATTTTTACTTAATATTGATAGAAATAGCATCAACAACAACAACATTTCTAGTTTGAAAATTGAGTAATCGAAACTTGTAATCTATAAATAATATATTATAATATCCAAAAGTCTGTTTGTTTGTCTGACCCATTATAGACTTGGCCACTGAACATGATAGACTCGAGATCGGTATCATTAGAATCAGTATGACCTGAATTGGAATACAAAGAATTTTTTTTCAGAAAAGTGACCAGAGGCCAAGTTACCAAGGTCAAAAGTATTGCACCTAATGTTTTTCTATGGGAAAATTCTTAACGGGCTTTATTTTTGCTCGCTTAGCATTACGTGTTCTAGTAAACTCTAGTAATTTTCGGAAACACGAGATATATAGTGATGAAAATAACTATTAATGTGTTCTTATCAGCAATATGTCACACATAGACGTATAGAGAAACTTTTGTTTTTGCGTTAGAAATACCAACCTAGAAAAATATTAATTGAAGAACTAAAACTACCTTTTGTTACAGTTTTGTTGTAAAATCACAAATCAATCGATAGACTTCTTGGCTTAATATATTTATTTGAATAATGCCTCTCATTTCAACTTTTACTAAGAATTTTATTTCTATTTTCTCCTCATTTTTAAGAAAATTAATTTTCATTAAATTTTTAAGCAGTTTGTAAAAGATATCAAACTATCACATTTTGTTTGCAAAATATGTGACACAACAGTTAAGTTTCACTTACATTTATAGTCAAGCCCTAAAAATTAGATATAATGAGAGCTTTATATTCATTACTTTAAAAATTTCAATCAAATTAATATGATTTTTAGAACTTCAAAGTTAGCCTACCTTATTGAAAAAGGGGTCGTCTTAGTCAATTTTTTATCAATAAAATTAGAATTAATAATTAACTATTTTAAGAGGAAAAAATATTCAAATTTGAAAGAAAATAGGTTTTTATTTTTTTTAAACTTATCAATGGTAAAAGTTCAACAAATAATAAAATAGTTGGATTCTGGGTTTAATCGAGTAAATTCATGCAGAATCTTAAAATACGCTTAAATTTATATGATTTAATTTGATCTGATCGAAACACAATCCAATTTTTATTGTTGTGGAAATATAAGCGTATTCAATAGTTTTTCTTCTCATCGATACATAACCATTGTAAAGACCATTGCTATATTTGATATTTATCATAAAGTATTATAATAGTAAGTACAATAATTAGTGCAAAATTTATTGTTAGACTTTGCCAAAGGTTGGATGCTAAATTATATAGAGCGTTATATTTTATCTCATAGTTTAGATATAATAGTTTATCTCCAAATTCAGTTTCAAAACATACGAGTTATAAGAATTTTTGCTATTGAAAAATTGCGTCTAAGTTAAAAAATTCACAAAAAATATGGAATTTGTAAATTACATTTCCTCTTAGAATCAAGAGGCAGGTACAAATTTCTTGATTTCTCAAAATTGAAGAGGGTGATTAACCCCAGCTAATCCTTCCCCTCAGCAAAGACTGCAAATTGTAGATTAGATTTGATATGATGTACAGTCACGCGGAGAAAAGCTTGCAGATTAACTTATTATTCATTCTGATAACGCTTATCTTTCTTTGTTATCATTTAAAAATCAGTCTTTTACTTATTAAGTTGAAAAGTTTGGAACTGAAGTCTATGAATAATTCTATAATAGTCAATAAAAATTCATTTATGTAGAACTATGACTGAACTTATGTTTTTAAATGATAACAGTGAAAGATAAGCGTTATCAGAATGAATAATAAGTTAATCTGCAAGCTTTTCTCGGCGTGACTGTACGACAATTACGATTGAAAAGTGATATGGGATTTTTCATAGAAATAAGTAATTATTTCAACTTATCCTAACATAAATTATAAAATTTGATAAATAAGGTAATGTAGATTTTTATTCGTTAAATTTTCATCAGCCTCAAAATTTATTTGATTTTCGTTTTGAAGTTTCTGTATGAAAAGTCAACCAATTCTGCGCATTATATTATATGAAATAAGTTACTGTATTGTGAATTATGATTATCTAATTTTTAACTTTAGGGTTTCAATGCTTTTGAAAACAATGTTATCTTTACATATTTTCAAAGATAAAACCAATGTCTAACTTGAATTAAAAAAGGTATTTTATCGCATCTCTCGACTATCATTTAATCAAAATATCACAGGTTTTAATGTTCATAGAAAAAAGTATAGCATTTTTCATGATAAAAGTACTCTAATTCAAAAATCATACCCATTATAGACATTAGTCCAACAATGGAAAAAGAGTAAAACCAGTGAAGAACTGTGTTATTTACGACCATTTCAAGTATAACAGCACCCAAAACACCAGTGAAGGCCTACAGCACAAAACTCAATTTCCATAAATTACAAAAAAGTGTATTTAAAATAAAAATGCAAACTTACGGGAGCTGTAAAAAGCATTCCATAAATAGTATTAGCATGTGATGGCCCGTAAGTCTGCGCAACAACTGCTGGAAATAAAGAAAATATTCCAGAAAATGAGAAAAATATCAATGAAACCCAAATGGTATAAAAAACTTTTCCAAAATTATTCGTCAAAATGAAAGTAAGCATAAGAACTGATAGCATTCCAAATAATGATATAACGCAGTCCTGAGAAAAATATTAATCAATTAAAATCAAGTTTAATCAAAACTTAATAAATTGTTACCTTAAAATTGTATTTATCCATTAATTTACCCCAAATTATTCTACCGCTTGCATTGAATATTGATGCTAATGAACCGACTAATGCTAAATAGTGGTCATCATTAATAAAGGTTTGACCGAATGGCTTGAAATTAATAATATTTTATGAGTTATTATTCTGACTGAATATATGTCTATAATATTCTAGTGATAGCCTCTATATTTATATACTTTGTATAGAGTGTTGATAAAGGGAACAGTTTGATTTCCTAATGCAAATATAAGCCATAAAATGTAAAAGTTTGATGACTTCAATGCATTCTGTGGTGATATATCAGAATGTCTTTGGGAATCTTCAACTATACTATTCTCTAACAATTCAGTTGAATGATATCTCTGTGAAATAAATTTGACTACATTTTAAAAAACTGAAAGTTTAGTGAAATTGAGTTTTTTAAACTCACCGCTAAATGTTTATCTGCTCTGAATATGAGAGAGACTCCAATCAATTGAAGCGTACCGTAAATTACACTCAAAACAACAAAAATGTTCGGAACTTTATCAAGAATAGAACTTCTTTGAAAATATCTAAAGTAGTTGAAAATTGAATTTCTAAACTGAATATTAGTGACTAATGAAAATTTAAAAAAGTATATTACATCGATTGATCATCCTTTGGTGAATAGTTATGTGGATTCAAATATAGAGTCTGAACCTGATCAAAAATAAGAGCTCCCAAACCAAATCCCCCGACGGTGATTCCCGTAACTACGCCTCTGTTCTTCGGAAACCACTTTGAAAGGAAAATATTCAATTTTGAAATATGAAATTACTTATATTATACAATTTTAAACACTATCAACTTTATGAAAGTTCATTTTTCATCATAAATGGACATCAGTTTATTTAAAAGTATCTTAAGTTTATTCAAACACATCATCATTAAAAGGCTCTAATTTGTAATTATTGTTGAGCAAGCATTTGATCTGTCACGAGTTTCATTTAACTTTAATTTATAGTTTAATCTATAGACTGGTTTGTTTAGGAAACTACAATCCCCTAATGGGTGTAGTCTTCAAACCCATAGTCTATATCTTGAATATTCTTATTCAGATTACGTTAAAAACAATTGAAGAAACTTGAGTTAAACCATTCAAATTGATGAAATTGCGCATAAAAGATATCATACAAACGGGTTTACTTTTGTATTTGTATTCAAAAAATGTTTTCTTTACTAAACTGATGTCAATTCGCTTTTCTATTGAAATGTTCTGGTTTTTGTATTTATAAAAAGTTTGAAAACACTTGAAATTTACATCTAAATGACATTAAGTTTTATCAAATTTACTTTCATACTATTTACTAAAGTCGGAGAATATGCCAGACCAGACCCTATTGCAGGTATTAAACCATAAGTTACCACAACCAACACAAACGATTTTTGTACACTAAAATATGTGACTGCTGTCGATATTCTGAATAAATGATAAAATTAGTTTTGAAAATCTGTTGGCAATAAATAAATAAAAATTAAATATGTATTTGAATTCTCACGAAAAAATAGCACAAGCAATTGCACAAGTTATTGATGTGCCAACTTTCCTGTCTAGTATTCCAGCAAAAAACATTATTATACCTACAATGATATATTGACGAAACAATAAATCATAATATATGAAATGTTCACTCACTATGATATTTTTATATGAAACTGCCAAAAACATTGCTGTTTCACATTATTATTATTATTATTAACATTAATCTAAACAATGCATTCATACTATACTTAGTTAAGTTTTAATGAAGTTTATAATTAAAACGATAGTATTTACCCATTCCTGTAATAAAGCCAGTATTTATCCAAATAGCACTACTATAAGTGAGATCCTTTTCTCCATGCTTTCTGAGATAAGAAGTAATATAAGTGTTCATATTACCAATTGTATAGAATGTCCCAAGTGTTAAATGAATCAAAAAACCACCGAAAACAGAAGAAAAGCCCTTAATTTTTGAAACCATTATTATTTTGATGGTATGTGGTTTGCAATTTGCTAAATGATCAACGACTAGTTTCTATTGAACAAAACTTGCATATATGATAAAGAATATGATAATTTTAATTATAATAGAAGTAAGGGCATTGTCATTGTCCGTGTAAGCATATAGAGATAATATTAATGTTGGATAACAAAATGAGTTATCACATCGCTTTCTATTAATAATGTGTTGTGCAATTACTGTCATAAGTTATAATTGAATCAATAACTCTATAGCACAAACACTAAACACTACATTTAACTTTATTTATTACAAAGCCCTAATTCACTGATCATTGTCTTTTTTATTACATGAATAATTTAAAGTTCATCTATGTATGACTGCCCTTAATGTTTTCATTTCACTTTAAGCAGATTTAATGCAGAAATACAACAGTCAACTCATGTTTTAGTTATTCTTTTGATTTAATACTATTTTTAAATATGTATATTTATAGAAAAGAGAGCATAAAACTATAGGTAGAGGTATTTTAGTCAACTAAATCATACAAATTGTACTCTGTATAGAACTAGTGATGTTTCACTTTTCAAAAGCGAAAATTTTGGAAATTTTCAAAAGCTAGAAATACTGATAGATTTATTAATTAACAAAATCAACTTAAAACATAATTAAACTTCTTAAACAAAAGTGTGCTTAACGTGAAACTCAAAACATGATGAAATTTGCTATAATGATGAAAATTGACAATAAAATTGAGAGAAATTAAATTTTGATAGATGTATAAAAGCGAAAAGTTAAAAAGCAAGTTAAATGTAGCCGAAAGAATTTTTTTAAAGCAAAAATCCATTTAAAAGCTATATTAGTACGTTTATAACGCTAGGCTTAAAGGTTTTGGGGTGTCTAATGAATTGAGCTTAACATTATGGGTGGGATGGCATCGGAATATTTATCATAAAAGATCAAGAATAAGATGCAAAAGAAGTACAGAAAATTGGAAGTCCCCTTTATCTTTGAGTGAAAGTTACGCAAAGGAGTGGGGTATTTTAGGCTGATTTTAGGATTTCACGTCAATAATGTAAGTATCATACTAACATCGCCTATTGCATCAAAACCAATCCTACTTTCAATTTTTTGATGACTTTCAATATACAATCGTTTTCACAACTAACTTCCTCGGGGTTTTTAATGTTATCCAAACCTTACTGTAAAAGGATTTCGGTAAAAAAAGTTATGAGCGTAGGGCTTTTTAGAAGAACATTATACCCGAGACTCATGTACATTACTATTCTTTCAAATATCAAGTTTTTACTCTAAATATAATTCGAATATTCTTGAGGATCTCATCTTTTATTCAGAAACTTATACACTTTCAATTATCTAAAATTCTGATTTTAGACACTCTAAAAGTGCGAAAAATAAAACAACAAAAGTGAGAAATCAAGATAATTGAGGGAAATTTTGAAGTCTTGAGTCGATTTTGCTGTGTTATAAAATTTCACTTGAAAACTATTAATTTTTGAGTTGAGTGAATGGATGTACACATAATTGATGGATTGACTCGAATGATCAAAAAATTGAAACAATAGCTATTAATATTTAGCATGCAATAACATTGGTACTCTATATAACAATATTCTCTCAAAAAGTAACCTCTTTATAAATAGTGAAAAAGTTCATTCAATTTCATTTAACTACATTTTGAGTTTTTCTTTTTTTATTGGCTTTAATGAAAATATTTAAAAATGTTTAGAATAATGAATATGAGCTGAATATGACTAAGATTTTTATACAAAATCATAAATTCTATTCAAATCAATTATTCATCAAATTTCGTTTGTCTTGTGGTTGAAATTGTCGTCAAATCTTTTACACATTTGATCACTAAAGTATCAATTGTTAAATTGCAAACTCATTAAAGTTATTGCATTTTCTTCTATTGATAACATCTTGAGATTTGACACTACCTTTTGAAAGATTAAGGATCGACTCCTCCACATATAAAGTCGATTTCCAATTTTGTAGTGAATAAACTCTATATTTGGTCATTCAAATGGCTTTCAGTGAATATGTAAAGAGTGAAGAATAGAAAGCGATACAACGATGAAATCACCATAAATTTATTGTGAATGTAAGGGTCAAATGGGGTGAGATTGCAATTAACTGGTGTTTTGGCATTTCTTTGTTGTCCACAAGAAAAACTGCGGCCACAAGTAAACTAGAAAAGATATTATGCCATTGAAAGAATTCCATTAGAAAACTGGCAAACTTATAAGGTCTATCACCTAAATTTTGGGTTGCAATGCAGCACAAAATGCATTTTATAGCCTCACATTCACTCTCCTTCTTTTGAGATTCAATTCCATAGAGTCTCTGATCCGAAATAATGCATTGTGTGGAAGCAGGCATTCCATGTTTACAGACTTCTCAACATTAGTAAGAATAGGAAGCTTTACATTATAATATTCACTAAAGATTATGCTCTATCAAATTTGAACTCCTTTTATTTTCATTCATTGAATTCAGATATTAGATAAATTGGATTTTAAGTGACATTTTGATATAAGCTTAAGTTAAGGTATATTATTGAGTCATTGAAAGAACACATTTATATATTATTGCTTTCAGTATTAAGAAATTAAAAATGCCTCGAGTCAAAGCTGTAATCTTAGAATCTTGAAAGATTGCAGTAGAACCCGATCAATATTAAACGTATGAGATCTAAACAAAATATTTGCTTTGCTTATATAAGCTAAATACTAGTCCCAGTACTGTCTCCATTAAATACAATATTTTCTTTACTTCTATTTAAAAGGATGCAAACCATTGATCTTCGAATTTGACAAAGGCTTTTGTTGTGAGATTTTCCATAGATATCCATAAACATTGTTATTTTATATTTGATTTATGATACTTTTATGTCTATAGGTTTCATGATTTAAAATAAAACTAATTATCAATATCATAAGTTTTAGAAAAATAATTTTAAATTTCGCCAATTTCATTGCTATTTTAAATATTAATGTTAATCAAATAATTTCAGTTTTTATGGTTTGACGTACTTTTTTCTTTACAAATTCTGACGAATTTTTTTAAAAGTTATCCTTATGTTGAGACCGATGTTTTGACCGAAAGAAATTTACCTAACTACTTTCTTCAATTGACTATATAGGGTAAATTTCCCAGAGAAACTGGTCAAGAATTTTCGAAATCTGATAAAATTTTCGATAATAAGTTAGATCTAAAAATGGTTGAAATCTAGTCTTTAATTTTCTGAAGTTCAAAATAATAAAACTTTAATATCTTGAAAGGAGTTTCTCAGAATGATGAATCACGTCGAAAATACACATGATAACTGAAAACTTAAAAGGATAAATTTAAAGCGCACATAATATGCTTTATTTTGGTGCTATTAACATGATTATATGTTCGCAAACATGGAAGTTATAACTAACCGAAATTTTGATAATTTCAAGTTTAGGGGGCTGTAGTTTGTAGGCTAAAAAATTTTCAGCCTAACAAAAATACACGTATTCAGCCATTTTGATATTTATTATCAAAAATTTTATCAGAATTCTAAAATTCTTTACCAGTTTCTCTGGTAGATTTACCCTATTGAATAGTCAATTGAAGAAAGTGGTTTGGTAAATTTCCCTCTGTTCAAATATCGGTTCCGACATAAGAATAATTCAAAACCATTATTGTCAAAATTTGTGAAGAAAAAGGTACAGTCACGCCGAGAAAAGCTTGCAGATTAACTTATTATTCATTCTGATAACGCTTATCTTTCTCTGTTATC
>JAQFXV010001612.1:0-12871 GCA_034694065.1 Camisia spinifer | reverse complement strand
ATCTCTGATTGTGTATTAATAATTTAGTTATACAAAGTACAATACAGTACAGTTAATAGCCTTATATTTGTTCTTGAGTCCATTGAAGATAAAAGTACTGGTACTAGTATTGCTGTTTCCGATATATCTCAGAATACCTTTAACTAAATAATATATCAGTCTTCAAAAAGATTACAAATGGCAGAAAATTCAATCTGAATTAATCTTAAGATTTAGTTCATAGAAATTTGATCACTTAAAGTACCTGTAGTTTAAATTCAAACTAAATATAGTGAAACTAAAAGTTAAGCCAAAGTCAATAATAATAATTATTGTTCCCAGATTTATGTGTGGGCTTATATTATAGCAATACAGATTATTTTACTATTTAAACTTGAAAGTTTTAACTCACAGAATAAGCACTACTTTTTCACTCCTGTAATTCATAGTAAAGTAACAACAAAATGAAAAATATTGATCGCACGCGCAATCATAAATTTTAAGAAAATTATTATAAAATTATCGAACAGAAATCATAATCACTGATTCTCATTCTATTTATTGAGATCCTATGTGATTACGATTGCTAAAAATCTTTAATTATCAATACTGGTCAAATTAATGCTCAGACAATAAAAGCCATAAGAAATATCGAATACATATTTTAAAACTTTGATTGAGTTATATTTTATAGTTAAATAAGTCATGAGTTAAATTTTTAAATTCTCAATTATTATATTTTGATATCAATTATCACTAATTTATAATAAGAAAATATGAAAGATTGCAAACTCTTCTGATTTTTTTTATTCGAAATTTGATTTGATAATCAAATTTATGTTTTTTGGCTAAAAACTCCCCTTTGTGTTTGCCTTTATAATTATTATTCTAAATACATAACAATTGTTCAAGTGAGCAAAAATAATTAATTTATTCATGTTTTAGTTTCTTTTTCGTTCATTAAGGGAGTATCAAAACATTCAAAATAGCATTTTAAATGTAAACCTCATACTAGTATTATAAATAAGTAACAAAAGATGATATTTTGTTGAGCCCATCATAACAAGGACTTAAGAGCTCAATTACATCTTTATGAAAATACAATTGACTTGAGTGAGTCCTGATAGCACACGATAACTGTAATATGACTTTAGGTTTTGACTATGTTATGAGTCATAAGTTCATACAATTCTGTAAATGAAAATGAACTCGAACCTATGTTTACCAAAACATTTAAACGGACATTTTTGAGTCTTCTCAAAGTCTTCACTTAAACGCCTGCAGATTAGTGAAAGATAGTTCATAATCACACACTCAATATAAATTGTCATAAACCACTTTAATACCAATAAGCAAAAAATACAATATACTTGTATTAAGGAATAATCACAGATACTGAATAAAAAATGTCAATGTTTTCTATCGAAATTGTAGACGTTTTCCATTTAAAATGAACATTCTCGATTCTTACTTTGAATTGTTTTATGAATAATACTTTCTTTTTATATATTCCTATGCATTACTGTTAAACATTGCCCGAAAATAGCTAAAGATAACTGAGTTTTAATGACTCCAAACGTGCCATTTATTGAATACACAAGATTATGGTGATAAGTGATAAAATCTCAGTGAATCTTTTTACTCATTTTAATTACTTTGGCTCAAAATATTGATGGCCAAAGTATATAGAATTGATTCAATTAAGTTTATATTATATCAATATATTATATATCGATACATTTGATATACATTTGATTTAAGAGAATAAGTGAGAGAAAGCTTTTAAAATCGCATTCACATTCTCTGATTCGGATTTAGGAAGCAGAGGGATTTGAACTAATTACTTAGTTTACAAGAATAAAGTATTTTTCTTTCATTTATAAATTTTTAATTATCGATATTAATATTACTTTCAAATAAAAGCTGAAATAAACAATAATATCTAAAAAGTAAAAATTCATTTTTAGTTCAAAACATCATTTATTTAAATAGTTTCGGGCTTTAGGAATTCGAGGATTCAGCTTTTCAGGCATTAGGAGTTCGGCCTTTATGTTTTCGGCCTTTAGATATGACACTTTTGATTCAATTGAAAGTTAAGATATCTTGATTCTAGAGTTCGCTACTTTTCAGTATAAAAATATTTTACGATTGAAAAATTCTTAAAAAAATTTTGCCTTTGAATTAAACTAATTGTTACAAATTCTATAAAAAGCAATATAACCATAATTCAAATGAATCTGTAATTTTTAATGGATTTTGAATTTTATAATTAATCAAACTATAAAGTTACAAAATATGTTAATGCTTTTTATCCCTAATTAAAGGTTAACTATTTCAAATAACTTATTATTATATTTTAAAGCAGTAGAAATCACTAATGAAGACGTTATTATCTTTGCGGATAACTTGAAATTTGTTAACTTGATTCACTTCATTTGATACTTTGCTCGGAAAACTTCTAAATTAGGATTAAAACTTTTTGAATATTGTAATGTATGTTCTATATGAAGTATTTCTACAATATTTATATTCTTCAAATAAAGAAGCTATCGATATCACGCTTAACTGATACTTTTGTTTGTTTCACACAATTGAAAAGAGATTGCATTTTTCGATTCAAGTTTAATTAGTTAATTGTTATATGAAGATAATCAAAAATAGTAGAATTATTCAAAATTAGATTAATTTGTTGGAATCTCTTTCAATGAATATAAAATTTGATGCTTTGGTGAATATTAATATTATCCTTAGGATTCAAAGTATATCTTATGGAAGAGAAACGTATATTTCCTCTCATCTGAGTTGGCATCGTATCAAATGAAAGTGGTATCCCATTGCGTGACATTCATACACATTGTATGATAAGAGTGCCCTTACTATAGCCTCAACTTAATGTTAACTTTTGCTTTAACTTTGAGTAAGTCTCATATCTCTCTCTCTCTCTCTCTCTCTCTCTCTCTCTCTCTCTCTCTCTCAACATTATAAGTTCTAACCAAATAAGAAAGTTTAGCAAAACTATATCTTGCAATAAGAAATACCATTCTATCATATCCGGGGATTATGTGTTTTCGATATACATTAATCCTATTGAAGAATATATATCGCTTTGCTTTCATAAAATTATTATAAATGTATTGATATTTTAATGTTTCAATAAATTATATTTATTGTTTTATCCAAATAACAGAAAATACTAGAATTTGCTCTTAAATATAAATAATCATAGAATTGGTTTAAGAGATAATAGAGGGGCGACACAACTCGCTATTAAACAAAATGCATTTGAAAGGAATTCATTAAGTTAGAAAATTGCAACTGAATTGGTTTTATTTGGAAGACTTGAGTAATATTATTTCATAAGAAATAGTGAAATATGTATTTAGTATATTTCTTTTTCTGGGCCTGAAAGGAAGTGCGATACTATCTTTCGTAATAGTGTTTCAGTTGAGTAAAATGTTAGAAAAGAGAGTTTAACGTATTCCCATAGCGACCTCATTGCATATTGTCTGATATAATGTATTTTTCTGTCCACTTTTCTCTTACAATATCTTTAGGCGTTTTCAGCAAATTTTCGTGCATATAAGTAATTATTATTTTTATATTTCAAATAAGACTTTTGATTAAATTCTTCTTAGTCTTATAATCATTGGAGTTTTTCATAAAACTGAATCGTTTCTCTATGCATGTCTGTTAGAAAAAATTGAGTTTTTAGAAATTTCTTGAGGCATATAAAAAAAGTTGTCTGTTGTAAACATTTTGTGTTCTCTACAATATCCTTCAAAAACAAAAATATTCTAAACATGCAACTGATTAATAAGTTTACTCGTATTTTTACTCATGAAAATTAACTTTGCATTTGTGTTATGCATTTCAATCGATATGTTGCTCGTAAAGGAATATGAATCAGAACATTACATAAAAACCATTTTAATGTTAATAAACAGAAATGCTATTATTGTGAGAGGAAATCATGTTTTGAAGCTAATCAAATAGAGCTCTAAAAACTGATGGATGTTCTGAACATTTGTGCACTAATCGTTACATAAGTTGCAATTACAAAAAATTGGCCCAAACATTTAGTTGCTTTTTCCTCACCATTAAATGCACTTTCACTCAATGTATTGATAGTTGTAGTATCTATTCAACTGTTTCATCGAAATTCTACATTTCACAATTTTTCGTATTTATTCCAATTTTTAGAGATTGGGGAAAAATTCAAAGCTAAAAATCTATTGAAATCTTTTAGTGCTGAGGCATTTGGTGTTAACAATAATATATTATTTAATATCATGATGATTATTGAGTTAATAAGTTATTTTCGAACTACTGATATTATCATTAACTTACTTTATTACAAATATTTTAATTGAAAAATAATATTAGGAAAATATTGTTTCAAGTTGTGAAATGTATAAATAACATTTTATATAAATATAAAATCTATTGCTCCTCAGTATCCAGTCATACATTTTTTCAACTTCTAAACTTCTGCGCATATTTTTCTGCTCAAAAAAAGAATAAATTTAATTTGCTTTTCTTTGAATCCAAATTTAGCCCATTATCTTTGGTTTGTCATTCGAAAAACTTATTATTTATTTATTGATCAATACTAGAAAATACACTGAAACGAATTTTTATTATGGAAATGATAAATTTAAAAATTTAGAGCCTTTTAAATAAACAAACATTTATGAATAAACTTTTCATAATCATTGAAAGTATTTATTTCGCTATCAAGTGTTAATAAATTAATTAATTAGTAAGTTAGTAGTTTAATAAATAGTATAACTCAATAACTAATACAATTTAATTAAAATCTTCAGGTGATTCCTTTGATAAAAATGATTCATATTAACAACTCATTTGGCTCATATTTTCGAGCCTATAGATGTCAAATGAACTGAGTCTATATCAAGTCTCGAATTCTAATAAGACATTAGTCAAAATATCTAGAATTTAAGTTATATTTTAATACACTATTTAATAAAAATCAATGACTTCATCCAAAAATGCATTCGAGTGGAAATATATGATTCTTTTAAAAAAAGTTATAAATTCGTTTTTAGTTTTTGGTGACACTTTTGGTCATAAAGTTCTCAGAAATTATCCTCGAATAATATCTATAAATGTTTTCTAATGGGAAAAGGAAATACAATACAATTGCTTAAAATAATTGCAAATACAAATGCTATTTCCATTCATTTGAAAGTTTTCGAATGAAACCGGAAAAAATATTTCAAATTAAATTAGAAAACAGTTTGAATTACAAGATATTCATCGAAACTGCTCTCAAATTTCATAAGAAGCTAATAATAAGCTATTGAGCATGAATTAAACTTTAATAAATTTATTTATTGCGGTGAATGTTTTATATAAATAGAATTCTATTCAAATGCTTTTACGGTATAGTTTCGAATATATACTAATATCAAAATTAAAAATTTAATCCATAACTATATTTTGTTAAAATTAAATTATTTCGTGCTCTGAAAGTAATAAGTCCTTGAGTCGAAACAATTTCTCACACTTCTTTTCCTATGTTAACACCCCTTTCCTTATATAATGGAATATATTGTTTATCCATTTAATATAGTCTATTGAACAGTTAAAAGGGTATAAGGAATTGTTTTACGATGCAAAACGTGTCTTATTCTAGAGCCAACTTCAAGTATAATATCTCCGAATCTTTAAAAATGATTATAACGTATCTAGACTTCGAAACATTCAGATTGATTTTTGAAAAATAAAGCGAATTAACATTGAAATCTTGAAATGAATACCTGATCCTGATTTTGTCAGAAACCTAGTGATTCAGTAAAACATATTGAAATTTTCGAAGCTTACGCTTTGAATTACGAATTGAATTAAAATATTGATAACTTAAGTGTTTGATATACTATAGTTGTGAGAATCGCTTAGTTTCTTGAACTGCATTTATGTGAGAATAAACTGCATATACAATAGAATTTTTTTAGATGTTCAGAGTTTGTACAAACTTTATTAAAATTGTTGTTGAAAAAGCAATTTTCAAAACGTCTCCTCCAGAGACTCGATCTGTGTCTGACTGTGTCTGTCTGATAAAAGCATAAGATTATTTATAGCATGTGGAAAATTTATTCCCACCATATATTTTTTGCAAATATTCTGTGAACAATTTATTGCATGTTAAACAGAGATATATTATTGAGATTTTTTTAAAATTTTGAAATTTAATTTGATTCATCAGTATTGTGAGCAGAATAGTAGCTCACAATTAATTGCTATATTAATTCAAACTGTACTCAAATCAATGTTTGCAAGTGTTCATGTATGAACTCATATCCTGTGTAATACCGTCAAAATATTTTGATAGTTCAAAATTTAGCCCAGAATTAAATTTTGATATTTATATTCCACAATATTTAGTTGTAAACATTGTTATAAACTTAAATTATATGCTTTGATTGTGATCCCTCACGAGTGAACTGAATCTACTTAATTTCAATGATTATAATATTTCAACTAAATCTCAAAAGTTTAATTAAATTGATTTTCAATTATACTTTGTTTAGTGAGCTCTAAAACGATGAAAAAATTTAAAATATTCATGTTCGCTTAAAAATCCGAATATTGAATTTATTCTTGTCTATAAGCTGTAGGTATTTCATAAAACGCCAAAACTGAAGGCAAAACTTTTCAAAAAAAAATAAACTAATCTCAACCAAATTCAAATATGAATTTCATCAATCAAGTTATGCATACTTTATAAAGTAAATGCCTTTAAATCCGAGAGAATCAATCACCTGTTCTTGATTGTGAAGTGACTCATAAAATTGACCTAACATATCTACTAAAGGTCATTTGCTCTTTATTACTCAACTTTAGATGATTTTTTTATAAACTGTATGAACACAACTGCTCTTGACTTTCGAATTGTCATAGTTTAAGACTCAACTTCCACCTAATAAATAATGAATTCCTATTATGTAATATAATTATAGCAAAAATCAAAGTTAATAACCATTTCATTGTTTTATAAATTTTAGGCATAATATCGACGAATTTTTTAATTTCATTTTTAACTAGATTTAACTCTCAAAATAACTCTTCGAAAAGTAGTGGACATTTTTTTCAAAAATTTCTATTGATTCTATAATAATTTTTTGATCATTTGTGAAGTCATTCAACTTTCTAAAAATTTCTATCATTGAGTAATCTTTTTGTTGTTGAAATTTCAATCAATTTTCGATTGATGGGTTACTTCTGTATCATAAATCTTCTATTATTTTATGATTACTTAGTTTTATATTTAAGATGGATTTTTAGTAAAATTTGGTCACATTTGGTTGATTACTACAGAATATTCTATTTGTATTAAGTTATGAGACTTTTTAGAGATTCTAAATGAATATAATTAATAAACATTTATGCACTTATTTAGTATATGTTAAGATTGAATTGAAATGATAAGCTAAACATGTATTACTGTGATTGGAGGTAAAAATAATAACTTAATATTGATAACATGCAAATAACTTTAGTAAAAAAAGTTACGCAAGTTTTTATTTCTCAATAAAATCAAATTAAATCGCTAACAATCGGAAAGGTTTTCGTGTTATATTAGTAGTAATGGAATATCATGTGTAGAAGAGAATGATTTTTTGATTATAATGTCATGCAATTTGTAAGCAATCAATTGTGAGATAATATGGTTTCTTTAATCCTGAACTCTGTCCTTTCTATATTGCATTCAAACCAATTGGCTGTAAACAAACCGAAAGGGCGTCGCCTTCGATACACATTTCTCTCTCTCTATTTTCACTGAACATTCTAGTTTAGAAACGATTCACTCATTCAGTATTCACGAGTCGAGTTATTTTTGCTCAGAAAATAGTTTTTTATATAAAAGTTAATTCAGTGCAATAGCTTTACATCTACTTTGGGGTCAATCAAACTTTCTCTCATCAGAGATTTGCACATCTATTAGAAGCGATTGAGAAAAAGATAGAGATTGAGAGATATAATACTTGCCATTTGTTGTACATGTTGTACAAACTTAATTAAAAGGAAATATACTTTCCGATTGTCTTGTTTGTTGAGTTCATTGAATTCTCCGGTTTCTGCCAAAGCTCGTTAGAACTGCTGTACACTTAATTTGAAGAAATGTGATTTCACTCATTTCGAACCATTTGTTTTGTGATAAATCATGGCATTCATAAAGTGAATTTTGATCTCTTTATTACGTCTGATTTGAATTATAAGAAAAACAAAATAATATAAAATTGAAAGCTGTTGTGATGAAAACGATTGGGTGCAACGTTTTTAGTTCGTTAAATTGGAGTATTTTATGGCAGACCGATTATTTCGGACCATTTCAAGCGGTCGTCCCTATCAGTGTGTGAAGACTAATGATCAAAATGCCAAAAAAATTAAGAGAAAAATTTTGGTGAACACCAGAACACCAAAACGCTATGACCGCCGAACGGGTGATCCGAGCGATACTCAGCCTTTACGGCAAATATCACACACTTCTGGTGATGACAAAAGCAATCATAAAAGCGTTAATGTGTTTGATATCGAAGCACAACAAAGTCCTAAAAGTGCTTCTACAACAACAGCCAACTTATTGCGATTACAGTCAAAAATTTCTGTCAAGAGTAGTTCAATTAGCAGTTTGAATAGATTAGAGAAGCCTCGGATGAGTTTATTGGGTCGACCCGTAAGCCTTACTCAAAGATCAAGATCTAGTCGAGACGCAAAGCGTCGTAAATATCAATTTCTCATCAATAACTTTCTGGAGAGACCGAGCGGTCGAATCTCTGTTTGTTATCACCTCTTTGTGTGAGTCTATTATTTATTTTATATTTACACGAATTGCAATTTAATTCAATTAATGCTAACTTTTATTAATTACTTGTATTAATACCGAGAAAGTTATTATTAAGAAAAATGAAAACTGAAGAAATTTTAATTATTTCATACAGCTTTGCACTGATATTGAATTGCTTTTATTTTATTGATTAGTTCTAATTTAAAATAGATTCGTTTCTATATTTTATTTTTATAAAGAATAATTCAATTCAATTTTTGATCTTGAATTTGAAACCTCTGATCAAATTCAATCACTAAAAGATCAATAAGAAAAAGAATTAATCGAGAAATTGATTTCTAAGCAATTATATCCTGATTGATTGTAAATTTATTATTAGACTTAATCATTTGAATTTAATCACGATATGAGATCTTGTAAATATTCATTAGAATGATTCCACATGTTTTCAATCATTATTGCAAAAGTTGAAAACTTCTAGTTCTCGCTCACATTCTGTTTTTCTCATTTAGGGTTCGAGGTCTAAGTTTATTATATTATCTTTTCTATTATTAATGATAATCGTTCGCAATTCATGCATATAATCATTTAAAATATTGAATTTTTGCGAAGCAACTCTACCATTATTCAAATTCTTTATATTGAATTCATTTCGTTCACTAAAAGTTAAGATTCATGAATAGTTGACTAAATTTCTCAAAATCACATTTAGATTTTTATATCTTTTTTTCATTAATAGAAGAATTTCTTTGATATTTTTACTGTCAACTGTAGCGAAGGCACCGAATTTCCTGTATATGAATGTCATTTTTATTGCAGAAAAATTATTTTATGAACTTATTTCTAATTTTATTACTCCTCTTGAGCCTAAAAACTCAAACAAATTTGAAATTTGGGCATTTTTAGGTCACGATAAAAATTGATATGTTGGAACTTTGCTACACACAAATGCAATTTCAATTTAATATGCTTTCGGATATAAAAAGCTTAACAAAAATATCGGAGCAAACATTTCAAAATAGATCCAAAATTCAATTGCATATCATGTTTACAAAAAAACATATATACCTTTTTTCATTCAGCAACTAATGAAACCATTGGTTTATACATTTATTTCATATTCTTTATAATATTAAACTCTAAGGAATATTTCTCTTAGAATACAATCAAATTTTACTCGATTGATAAATTTTTTTATTACCATTATATCACTTCAGGATATGTGGAGAGCATTCATAAATAAATTTATGCAATTTATAACATTCTATATGTTAAAAGTTATAAGAAATGCTTTTTAAAATTTAATATTTACATTTCAAAAATACAAGAGTGGATCGAATTCTATTATTAATTCGTTACATTTCAACATTTTCAAGTGATTGAATTATCACATCATTCATCTTAATAAATGATTTTCATTTGCAAATATATGCAGTTAATGAATTGCTGTCAACATAATAATAGGTATTCAATTTACTTATGCGAATGGCAATAAAATTATGATATCATTACATTTGCCATCATTTCAACAGTTTCTGTTTCAGTTTTTCTTAACTATAAATAAAATTAATTTTTGTAATAAGTCTTCATAACAATTTGAATTAATTGGAACATATAATATGTCAATCAATCTCTTTTTGTGATCGATCACAATCAAGATATTTTGTGAAATTTTTTTAAGTATTTGATTAGATCTTCAATTAACTTAATATCAATATTACTATGCATTAACTTTAATGATAAATAATAAGTTTCGACTAACGGTAAAAATATAATATTTAATTCTTCTTTTATGTCAGAAGCATATTTCAGAAGTTCTAATTGAAAATTGTTGTTTTTCAATTGAATAAACAATTTCCCTAAAAACGAATAGATTAAAACAATACTAATAATTTAAATCTTGTAAAAGTCTTATTACAAAAATTTTAAATTAGTTAAAAGTTTTATCATTAATACAGTGTTCTACAGATTCAAAGTTGAATTTATTTTTCTTACTCTAAAAAAGAGCTCATAAATTGTAAAATACAGTTGAAGTTTAGTTTTTGTTCTATTCTTGATTCATTGGTTCTAAATGGAAAGTAATATAAGCCCTATATATGATTAGAACATACTATTTTTCTTGCTTTTGAATCATTGCGATGATTAGTTTTTCAGTGGTATACATTTCTTACTCAATGACGCCTGAAGAGCAACTCATTAGTAACATAACATCGGGATAACTAACAAAAATGTTTAGTGAGTTTCTGTTTTCAAGTGTTGTCTACTGAATAGCAACATCATTGTTTCATTTTTATAATTGCATAACAATAACTGAATTGCCTTTCAGGAGATTGTAATCAATACATATATTCATTAAATATATTTCTAACTCAATGATCGGTTTTTTGTTTCTAATGTTGTTTTAGTTGATTAATATTCAGAATAAGTTCATTATTTTCACTATTCAAAAATATGTTGTTCTAAAAAATTTCTCATTAATTTTAGAATTGTAACAAAAGCTTTGCTGCTATTTATCATGCTTTTAGGTCTTGTATATTTTCAAATAAAACGTCAAATAAAAATTATAATATATGTTGTAAAACAAATATTGATCAAAATTAATCATTGAATCATTTTTCTTGAATTTCTATCTTAATGACTATACTTAAAAAGTTTAGTTCAGAATAAAACACATCAAAACATGAAAAAGAGAATTTATTACTATATACTTAAATATTATAATCTTTCAGAGCCTGACACTTAAATTTTCGCATATTTTACTTAACTATACGCTTGAAAAAGGATTTTAAGAGAATGTTGTTTTAAACATCAACTTCAAAGTTTTATTCAACTCCACTTTTCAGAAAAGTCTCTAATTATAAATTAATTGTGTTTTGACAAATTTTTCTGACAAAATAACAGCATTTTATAAAATAATTCTGAATGCATTTCTAAATAGTCGAGTTTCTATTTATTTTAAGATTGAAGTACAATTACTCAAAAACATTTGATATTTTATTTCATAAGCAGCATAAGAGAAAGTAACAAACTTTGACAAAATTAAAATTAATTTTAAGTTCAGGACTCAAATTCCCAAAAAAAACAGAAAAGTCATCAAATTGCATAGGCTTAGGTGAAATTTCAATTAAAATGTTTGTTTTCCATTTTTAATTCTCTTCCAAGAATTGATTAATTTTTCTTCGAGTATTTTTATACTTAGTCTGAAGAAGAACTGCTTTTTTATCACTCAAAGCACTATAGATCCAAAGTCTACCACAAAAAAGAGCACTATTTTTCTGAATTAAGTGATGATATATAACTAGTGATGCTTTGCTTTTGGAAAACCAAATCAAAATGAAAGCTGAAAAATGAAATGTAAGGTCTGTTAGGAAAATAGATTAAATACTGTTTTAAATGAGCAAATTTAAAGACTCACATTTTAGTCTAAAAAAATATCTCATATAATCATCTGAAAAATATAATCAGTTTTGATATTATGAAACTCTAAACAACCTAAAGATTATAAATTTACTGAATTTTTATGAAACACGCATTGAATTACATACATTTGAAGGGTTCCAAAAGTAAATCGGTTCTGTTCCTAAAGTCGAAGTTGAGATAAGAATCAGACGTCTGATAGGCATTATTTAATTTAAAAGGTCTCTAACCTTCATTTATTTCATGAGAATTTTATTCAGAGTAATAAATGCATCTGTTTATGAAATTCTATTGAATACATTCACATTAATTCTCTGTCTCATTAAAACTAAATTATGAACTTAAAGAAAGAACTCATTATAATCCAAATATTATTTTCTGAAATAATAAAATTATGAGATTAAACGTTAATTGATTTTAGAAATAAATGAATTTTTTTCGTAAATTACTATAAATTATCTCAAACTTTTGATCATTTTAACAAATGTCATCCATTAAATTATAATTGAAAATTCTTTATATGCTAGCGGCAAATGCGCATTAATTGCACAATTGTGAGTACTTAAGCAATAGATAATTAAGTTTGTCGAATTTTTTTCGTTGTTCACAGACATTATAATCACTCACTTTTTTCTTTGGTTACAACGATTCAAATTTTTGATCACA
>JAQFXV010001611.1:0-12879 GCA_034694065.1 Camisia spinifer | reverse complement strand
AATTTCACAATCATTCAGTTTTAAACAATTGTATGAATAAACTTACAGTCATTAAGTATTTATAAAAATGATTAAAGCAAATAAAATTTCAAATTAAGAATCAAAATATAAAAGTTTGAATTTCTTAAAATAGTAATCAATAGTTTCAGGATTTTTCATTTTTTGAAATCATATGAAAAAGTTGATGTATTGTTCAACTCAACATTTTTTAAGTAAATTGGTTTAACTTTTCCATAATATACGAACTGTTTTTTTGAATGTAAGCAATAGTTTTAATAACTAAGTTATATAAAAAGCGACAAATGTTTTAATCGTTTGTAATGAGTGCGAAAATTAAAGTTATATCATTTGTTGTGTTATTTTTATTCATTTATTTATTATCACTTATTTCTCATTAACTTAAAAATGGTTTATTTTATACAGATATTTATTATTTATTTAATTTATTCTTCAAATTTTGTTTATTTGGAGGTCATCTTAGCTTAATATATATTTTAAAATTAGTTAATTTTTTAGTGTTAAGAGAAATAATGTTTTTATTTAACTTTATAGGAAAAAGAAGTCAATCCTTATTTGGTATCAAAAGAGGCTCTTAATTATTGGCTGCCCTTATTTCTACCCCAATTGGGGTAGATTTCATTTTTAATTATATCTACCTCAAAAATATGATTTCAATGAAAAACTTATTTTTCCCCCTCGTTTTCGTGAACTTTTTCATTTTTAAATCCCAACACAAAAATTATGTATCATTCTATGAATTTTAAAATCTTTAAAAATGAAATATAAGCAAAATAGATAAAATCAAAGCTAATTAATGAAAAATAAGGGTAAGAATGAAGCGGAAGGAGGTTGCAATTTCGGGGTTTCTTATACGTTGTTCAACTTCTTATGAACAGACAAACATTTTTTATACAAGTGTCCGACCTCGCGGCCAGGTAATTTTTCAACCTGGTATTTCGATTTTTTGAAGTTTTCCTCTCCGATTTCGCTGAAAATTTTATTGGATATGGAGCTTAGGCTCTCCGATTGTTATATGATATCGTAAAATTCGTATTAAAGCAGTGTATTGTTAGGCTTTAATCCGTAACTTCATTTAATATTGAATGTGATTTGACTAAAAAATCCGGTAAAAAAGCGTCTAAAAATTATTGAAAGATAGGTTTCTAATTCCGGATCGATGTTTATAAATATTTGAACATTATCTATGAAAACAAAATTCAAAAAATTCAGTCATTAACGAGAAATGAATTATTGAATATTTGATTTTTGAAAATTCAAAAAATCATAACCTTTTTCTGAACATGATACGAGTTTGCCGATAAATGAAGAGTGTTCCAAAGTTGTTTGTGGGTACATGAGTCGTACTAGTGTAAGAAAAGTCACAACATTTTTTCATAACTAAGTGATTAACTTCATATTAATGAAATCAAACTCTATACTCCTAATCCTCTATCCCTAATGCATAAATTCAAGATCAAAAATTTTAATCTTTAACGCCTGATCTTATAAAACAATGAATTACTCAAATATTTTGTGACTTTTTTTCCATGAGTACAACTCATATACTCACAAAGAACTTTGGAACACACTTTAACGATTCGATAGCCTAAGTTCCATATCTAATAAAATTTTCAGTGAGATCGAAGATCAAAAAATCGAAATACCAGGTTGAAAAATTTGCTGGCCCGCGGAGTCGGACACCTGTATCAAAATGTTTGTCTGTTCATAAGGAGTTGAAATATGTATAAGAAACCTCGTAATTGCAACCTCCTTCCGCTTCATTCTTACCCTTATTTTTCGTTAATTAGTTTTGATTTTATCTATTTTGCTTATATTTCATTTTTAAAGATTTCAAAATTCATAGAATGATTCATAATTTTTGTATTGGGATTTAAAAATGAAAAAGTTCACGAAAACGAGAGGGAAAAATAAGTTTTTCATTGAAGTTATATTTTTGTGTTAGATATAATTAAAAATTAAATCTACCCCAATTGGGGTAGAAATAAGCAGTCCGTTAATTATTGTTTTAATAATGATAAAGTTATTACTGAAAAGGCTTTTCAGTTGAATACAAACTCTATTCAGAAGAATATAATCATTATTTTCAGCAAAAATCAATGTTTTTCTAATATAACAGAAGTTAATGAAAAGGATTTTCCTGTTATTGAATATGAATTTGAGGACAAAAAAGAAGAATATCTAAAATATTCAAAATGTGAGTGGAATACAGACTTAGAGAAGAATTTAACTGAATATAAAGAATATTCTTTCAATACAAAGACAGGAACATTTTGGAGAAGGGTTTGTGATGAATAATATCAAATATAATTAATTATAAGTTTAGCATAAAATAAGATTGAATTATAATTAATTAATGTGTTTATAGAGACGATTCATTGGTTTGAATAATGTTTGGTTTGGATGTCCTCAAGATATGTGTTTTAATGGAAGGATTGATACTATATATCAATTATCTGAAGGATATATCATATTTCGTGGAAGACATGCCTATGAATTGATGGAAACTCTTGGGCCAAAAATAATCCCAATTCAAAAGATGAAAAATTTTGCTCCACATATGCCTGAAGGATATTATGACACAGTTTTTTGGAATCTATACCCAAAAATACGTTTTATTATAAAAGTATTTTTGTTTCTGTATACAAACGGTTCACTATTTTATAATCATTTTTAATAATAGGGATCTTCTGTTTGGTTTTCTCATTGGGATCAAGAGTTTAAAACAAATAATAGTAAAGGAATATCTGTTCAGAATATGTTTTATAAAGACTTTCCATCTAATGTTGATTCAGTTTCATATCAAGAAATTAATGGAGAAGAAAGAGTTTATATATTCAAAAATGGAAAGTATTCTATCGCTCGATATTCTAATGAAATGGTGAAAAAATTCGTTTACGTCACAAAGTTATCAATAATAAGTGGTCCGAATAGTGTTAAGCTTAAAGATTTTCCCACAAAAATAGATGCAATCGCTCAACATTTAAGACATAATTTCATATTTCTTCACATTTATTCCAATTGGAATTACTATGAAATAAATATAACCCACTTTTACGAAATTGAATGTTTTGAAGTGAGTTTATATGAATTTATTATAATATTATTACAAAATATAATTTACTGATATTTCAATCAATTTATTTTATATTTTCAGAACTGGTTTAAAGACATTGAAATGAAGCCAAAATGGCTTTTCAAAGATGGGTTTGATTGTAATGAAAGTATTTATCAAAAGAATGGATTCGGAAGTTATGATAATTTTATTGATAATTATGCGAAATATTCTGATGACAAATCAGGTAAACAATAGTTATTCATATTCTTATGTTTGCTTAAAAATAAATTTTTTGTTCAATTTTATAATCAAAAATGTTTTCAAATACAGAACCTGACGATTCAGAGACTAACGCAATGACTATAATTATAATAATATTAGTATTTGTAATAATAATTGTTACTATAATTGTCATAACACTAGTCATTGTTTGGAGAAAACAATGAAAGAGTTCGTATGAATTGAAAAGCATTCCAAACACTTCTACCAGTACTACAACTGATGGTACAATTCCTACAATTAATTCATTGACCGGATCTTTAGTTTATTCAAAAAATTATTTCCATTTATTATATTGCGATTCAATTTTTCATTTTATATTTTGCTCAAAATTTGCAACTTTTAATATTTAGTCATATATTTTGAGAAACTTTCAATTGCATGAAAATGTTTTGCATTCATATATTTTATTGCATTGATTAACAAGTATTGAAACTTGAATTCAATTTCTTAATCCGCTTTTCTTTAAATTTTTATAATTTAATGAATACTCAAAATTATTTCATTTAGAATATAGTATTTCTTATATTAAATGATCTCTTCTTGGTTTTAAAGAATTTAATTTTTTTAATACTTCTTGTCTTGGAATCAAATTTTCAAAAAAATAAATTCTCAACAAGTTGTTTGAAAATTGCAAGTGAAGAACTACAGAAGATTCGAACTTAAATAGAGGTAACATTTTTTGAAACTTATGCGTAGACCCGAACTGCAGTTTTATTCATATAATTTAGCAAAAGTAAATGTCAAGAAACACAAAACTTAATGCTTAAATTGTTCTTTAATCAAGTTTTTATAAACATTTAGTCATATATTTGTGAAAGCTCTTAATATGAAAATTAATCTTTTTTTAAAGAGATAGCATTAGTCTATTCATCGAATAAATGCTTGGAAATCTATAACTAAGTATAAAATTCACGTTGAAATTGATCCTAATCAATGTCAAACCTCATGAATGATTTGAAATATAACAAGAAATGCAAATGATGTTTAAGTTTTACTTCATTTCTTGAATAATGTAACAATTTTATAGAAAAATTAAAATTCCATGAAAAAATCGTCAACCCTTTTGTATTTTTCGACCAGTCTTGAGGTAAATCCAAGGTCTTCAGCCTACTTATGCCACAAATTTTGAAATTAAAATGAATAAAAAAAATAATACAAAACTTAATATTCATTAAATTATTGCCATTCAACTAAAATCTATTTTGACTAAAATTGAATAAAAACATCAATCAAAGGAACCTAAAATCAAAAGTACACAATATTTAATAATGAATGCAACAGGAAGGCCATCAGGGGATGAATCTCCAGATATTTTTTTACAATCATTAGCAATAATTACTAATCAAAAAATTTAAAAGTGAACATTTAATGTTTATTTTAAGCTTAATTTTAACTGTAAAATATATGCAAGGCTTGAGCTAATGACCTTAGTGTTGCATTCATTATTCAATATTGTGTACATAAGTTTTTACAATTATATGAAAATTAAAAGTAGTTATCAAATGATAAATAAATCTAAATAAAGTATCGAATGTCTAAACCTTCAAAATAAGACAAATTGTTGCCAAATGCAAAAAACATTTATCAACAATTCATACTCTTTTGTAAACATAAGAACCTATTGAACCACAAACAATGCTATTCTGTATGATATAGACTAGAACTGGTAGTGATGGTTGTGATGTGCAATTCTGTTACCAACAGTCACTCTATTGATTTTTCAAGCTTAAGATGATATATGAGAGTATATATAGACAAGTGAATACACGCTGAGTATATGCACCACCAATTGGAAAGGCGTTGTAATGAAAAACCCAAAAAGAAAATCAATATCTGAGTGTCTCGTTTTGTTTGTGAGTCTTCACTAGTAATAACTTAGTCATCATATTTTTAGTATCAAATCATATTTACTATTAATCAAAACTTAAATATAACGCAAAACTATATTTTTACCATAACTAACAATCAAGTATTTGCAAAAGCGATGGTTGAGTTACGCAAAAATAATTATACATCAGATTATGTTGTTGTCGAGTCTAATCGTCAATCAATCTCATGGTTCAATCCATTAAGATATACGATGGCATTATTGGCTTTGATATCAGCTTTGAGTTCTATTATTATAATCTTAATAATAGCTCCCAATCACTATCAATTCATGGCTTTATTTATATCATTGTGTATATCAATAATTGGTATAATCGGCTCATTAAAGATCGATTTTTTGCTGTCGAGTATGTATTGTTCAATAATGCTCTTATTTTTGGTAATCCAATGTCGATATTATAACGCGGAAGACATATCAGTCGTGTCTTTAACAGTTCCAATGCTGGGCTGGGCGTCAATCAATCCATTGTCAACAGTTGCACGCGCTTTGATTCAACTCCTCTACTGTATTGCCTCAACTGCTTTTGTATATGCGCTTTGGTTTACACATAATTATAGACAATTCACTGATATTCTATTGTCTCGTATATAAAATCCTCTCTTCCACCAGTTTATTTCTCAACAAAATTCACAACAAAGCAAAAATTTATCTTCAATAACCAACTTAAATGCTTTTCTCTATTTTCAGCACAAGTTTACAAAGAGATAGTTTAATAGTTCCAACTTTTTATTAACAAACTAACAATTTCTTCTCAATTTAATACCACAAAAGTTTAAAACCTTTTCTAAAACAATAACAATATCAGTATCAATGATGACAAATAACTTTGTGATATTTAATTGAGAAAATATCTTCGTTTATTAATTAAAAGTTTGAATCTTCTTTTTCTCGAATTATTGCTCAAAATACAGATAAAGCATTAACGGGAAATTTTTTTAAATTGTTTATTGAAGATTAACTTTCTCTAATTTTTTTTCAATTAAGATTTGATATCCTCAAAAAAATAGTTGTGTAACCAATCAATTAGTATATCAATCAATACCGGTATATAAACTATCGTAACGAAAACTTTATATTTTATTATTGAATTGAAGAGTTTTATTTGATTTAAATTAAGGTTATGTAGTTTTGGGAACAAATTTGATCAATAATTATAATTGAGTGACAATCCTTTCAATTAAGATAATTTCAGTCCTGTTATAATTGATTAATGAAATTATCATAATGTTATCTCTAGTTTATTATAAGCAAAGGTTTCAATTTATTTGTCATGAAGTGTCTTGAAATTGAAAAGTTTGATGAGTTTTGGATTCAAAAAGTTATTTTAATATAATTTTATTACACATAATGAGACCAAAATCTCTTAAATAATTATAATGTATAAGAAAATTATATTAATCATTAACTTAATATGATATGAAATTACAATAAGGGGTAAATATTTGTAATTCAATGCTTTATATCATTAATAACTTGAATACTTGAATGTAATTTTGTATTTTGAAAAGTATTTTATTTATTATATCGAAAGCTTTTGTGAAATTTAATTAAACTTTAAGAACTTTTCCTCAAAATGAATAATCAAATATCAAATGTATGTATAATTTTTGGATTCAATAAAAACTTAAAACTTGAAAATTAAATAAGTTTGTAGTTTATGATAAAAATTTGAGAAAAGGTTTGAGAAATTATTTATAGAATTAATATTTTTAGAATAATTTTTGAGATTAAAAAATGAAAAACTGAATTTCGCGCTCATTTTTCTACTATTAATGTCTTAAAAATAGTCTCAAAAGAGAGAAACTTTTGATTCAAAGGAAATAATTTTAAAACTAAATTAGTTTTAATTTAAGAATTGATTTTTCACTATGTTTTTAAGCATAGATTAAATTGTAAATTAGTTTTAGTCTAGAATTGCGCGAAACGAAAACTTTAAAAAAACAATAAAAATGAATTAAAAACGTATTTTATGTTTTGCCCAAATATTAAAACAAATAGCAATAAAAAGCAAAACAATATAATATTGATATAACATTTGGCGACGCAATCATTATTTGATTAGTTTATAACTGAATTGAAACAAAATAAAATTGAAATTAAAATTGAAAAATAATAAATAAACTAATGAGTGATGTCGTGGTTCACAGAAATAGCGGGAAAGGCAGAGAATTTACTGAATGCTATGGATCAAAGTGCTGCTCAAGCATTAAATACAACTGAAAAAAAGAGAAATAAACGAAATCATAATAACGATAATTATGACAACACTTCAAATAACGAAGATCTCAGTGAATCGTATGTTTATATCAATTATAAACCCATTAATTCATAATCTATTCATTATTTCTATTTTTCAAACGGTTTTTCCCCTATTTTTGTTTACATTATTTCATAGTTTAATAAAATGATAGTTAATATCAATAATAAATGTTTATTGTTTTGTATTTTCAAATAGGTTTGCGATACAAAGTATTAAAACAATGTCAACAACGAGTTCATTGTCTAATAATGGAAACGGACAGAGCTCTAGAGGACACACAAGAGCTTCTAGTTTTGAGTCCATCGGTTCCAGAGAGTCTTCTAAAAATTCTGGTGAAAAACAAGCATTAGATGACGAAACACTCTTCGAGTTTCTCAACAATAAAGGTTTATATCTTTTCTGACACTTATTATTACTCAAATTCAGTTCAATTTATAGTTTCTCTCCATTGATGACTAGAAGGAGATATTCCTGAAGAAGAATCACCTTTAATAGCGATTAAAGGACCAGAATCTTCGGGCTCAGTTCAGCAGGACTTTGAGGGACAGATCAGGGCTTTGACTAATGAAATATCAAATTTAAATCGACGTAATATAGAGTTAGAGACAGAGTGTAAACGATTGCAGAAACGAATTAATAATTGGATACAACAGTTGGGTTCAAGTGATAATACTATTAGAGAATTACAGTCCAGAGAATCTGATTTAATAGTGAGTCAATGTTTTAATCTATTTAATTGAGATATTATTTGAAATCTTGAATCTTTTTCTTGAAATTTTCGAGTTTTCACCTAATGTTCAATTAAATAATATATAGTTTTAATCATTGAGATAATTATTTAATTTAAAGGCTAGTCTGGACGCAAAGGATTCCCAAATAGGAGTACTAAAAGTCCGTTTACAAGAATCGGATCAAGAATTGCAACAAAAGATAGCTTTAATTGAAAAACTGGAGGAATTGAATGAAACGTTGAGAACGGCTTCAGAAACTAATACAAGTTCTGCTAAAGAAAACTTTGAAGGATATCGACTACAAATACGTGAATTAGAGAGTGATCTAAATCGTGAAAGAGATGAACTTAAAAGAATACAAACAGAAACAATGGCACAAATCGGACGCTTAGAAGAAAACCAAAAATCACTTGTAATAAACAATTCTTTTGATTAATATTTGTTTTGATTTTCAGTGAAATTGAAGTGTTTTTCCTTATATTTAATGCAAAGGTCGACGAGATTTCAATATTGCAGCGAAACCTAAATATAGAAAAATCAGCGAATAATGAACTCGAACAGAGACTTAAGAATGCTCTGAAAAACTTTCAAGACTTAGAGCAAGACTATAATGAATTCAAATTAAAAGCTAATAAAACACTTCAAGATAAAGATGAATTGATTCGTGCGCTGAAAAACTCTGATTCTAGTTCTGATTCCGATGAAGTGAGACGTGTTTTACAATCACAATGCGATGCAATGGTTCTCGAGATTCAAGATTTAAGGGAGAAATCAGACTTTCTTAAGAAATCTCTCGATAGAGTGCAAAACGAAGATGTTTTAGAACTTAAATCACAAATCGCTTCACTGTCTGAACAATTAGAAAACGAACAGAAAATCAAATCTGATCTCGAGATTGAATTAAATCAAATTAAAGACGAATCGCGTTATTTTCAGGAAGATTTAGTGCAAACAAAGAACTCTCTCGAGTCGCGAATCGCAGATCGAGATGTAGAAATCGATAAATTGAGAAAACAATTAGTTTCTAAACGTAATAACGGACAGAATGTCGAAGAATTAGAGACACGTTTCAGGAATTTAACCGATAATTTGATACAAAAACAAACTCTTGTTGAGCAGCTTTCGTCTGAAAGACATTCATTGACTTTACAGTTAGAGAGAAGTGAACAGCGATTGCGCGAAACAATCAATAATCAAAAGTCGGGCGAAGGTTTGCTTCTTCTCTTCCATTAACTAAGATTTTGATATTAATTAATACTTTATTTAATCTCAAACAACAGTAGCAATAGGTATACATCACTCGCAATCGTTTTCCAATTTAGTAAATCGTGTAAAACCTGTAGTAGAAGATCATCCCGAAGACGGAAACGTCACCCGAAGAGTCAGAAGAGCTTACGGACAAATCGATGCTTTTAGGTATTAATTATAAGCCTATTATCTGTTATATAAACTTAAATTTAATTTGATTTAATCATAGTATAAGACTCGGAAACTTTCTTCGAGCTTATCCTTCAGCCAGAGCTGCAGTTTTGGCCTATATATTGCTTATGCATATTTGGGTTGCATTTGTTCTCATCTATTATGAGCCAGAAATTCATGGACCGAATTATAACATGCCTGACATGAAAACTGATAAATAAAAGTCTTTTCTAACTATAGATTAGTTCTAACAAAATATGTTTTCACTACAAAATTATTTATTTTTATTATTATATACTAAATGAATATTTATTTAGTGTATAAATGATTTGTATTTATAATATTTATAAATATATATTTAATTAGAATATCATTTCTTTTAATTAAAGTTTTAAACTGTTGTGAATCTGTTCTTACCATCAATTGTAAAATCAGTACTTTTTTCTATGAAATTATTATAAATTGTAGAATTTTTTCATGAAATTCTGTATAGATTTTTAATTTAAAAGTTTTAAATCAAACCAAAATTAAACTATAATTTTATTAAGCGATTCGACATTAGATATGCATTGAGTGTCCGTCAACTCATGCTATTATTCTTTTCTTCATTATTATTCGTTCAATAGATTTAGCTTTCAATAGGATTTTCCGCATTAAGTCTCTTAATGGATGTCCGGCTTTAAGGCTTGATTTGAGTCATAAATACGGAAATATATTAAAGGCAACCATTGATGAAACCGGTATTAAATTGGTTTTATATGAAATTCATGAGAAATTTTTCAACTAAAGCATTATTAATAATTTATTACTCTAAATATTATGTACTTTTAAGCAAATGTAATCCTTTTTTCATTCAAACTTATTTTAATTTTAATGCATAGCAAAGTTTTTTCATATTCTTCGAAACTAATTATAAAAAGGATTTATTGAAATCTCTAAACCTATTGGAGACACATTTCAAGGCTTGAGTTTAACATATATGAGTTAATTAGGTTTGAATTTAAGACATCTGTCCTATAATTTTGTCTCAATTATCGTATTTCCTATGATTTCCTGTAATATTATTTTAGTATTAATATAAGTTGTGATAAGAATTGCTGACTTCAAGTGCTTTTCCAAATATGATAAATGAGATCCGCTCTCAATGTTTACTTTACATGCAAACTAAACTTATTCCTTTAGACCGAAATAGAATTATTTGCTGCACGAAAAGCAAAAGCCATCCATTAATGATTCCATAACTGATTCCACAATCAGAAAAAAAATTTCTTGCACTCCAAACACATTTATTCAATAATACTTTTTATGGAATACTGAACCAGAATCTAAAGAGTATTGAATTTAAAATGAGTTTTCAATCTATATTTAGAATTTTTATTGTGAAAATTTTTTTATTCAATTTGTTTTTATTTTTAGACTCATTCCATGAATTTTCGCCCGAATATTACAGAGTTTTTTTAGAGGATATTCTGGCTCTAAAGCTTTATTTTGACACTTTTATTAAGGTTGTCATTGAAGTCAATTCTGTTTGTCAGTGGAATTACTGAAATCTCAATTGAGAAACAAAATTATCGAAACTTTCCGAACAGTTCACAGATCTATCTATGCATAGAAAGTATAGTCACTGATAGTCTTATATTAAATCACTTTTTCTTTTCAGTTACTGAAGAAAAGCTTTTAGAAAATCGATACTGAAATTTATTCTTTTATTAAAGTTGAATTATTTTCAAGTTTATCCAAAAAATAATTTAAGATACGGTTCAATAATTATTTCCTATAGTTTTTCATTAATTCAAACAGAAGTCAAACTATTTTATTTATGTGAAGAAAGATGTCTCAGGAATTGCTGAGAAATTTGGTTATAAATGAAAAGTTGATTCCATAGGAATTTTTCCAAAAGAAATTAGCGAACAGTAAAAAACTGAAGTGAAGTTCTGATATGACTTTCCCTATAATTTTATGCACTTAACTAAAGTGACACAAATTCATTGTAAAAATTGAATTAAGTCGTGCGAATCCATGTCATTCTTATGTCTTATATTAACTAAAAAGCGTCTCAAAACGCCATAAAAGCTTTAACTCAAAGATCAGAGTTTTATTTGATTCTTGACTAAATTTCAGCGATGCATCACTTACTTGAACACCAATTCTTTATCTTATATATTAATCCTTTTCTTATTTCATGTCAAACAGCGTGAAATGTTGAGTACGAGAAACTAAATTACATCTCAGGAATGAATTGGATTTTCGCAAAACTGTGATTATAAATGTTGAAAAGGTTTTCTGTCCCACAATTTCCTGTCAGAGCTTTCTATCTTATCTTTTAGTCTCAAATTTCTTTTCCTATCGATTCCTTCTCCTATACTTTCTTAAGTGCAAAACTATTTTTCTTATGCCTATTGTATGAAATTTTCTTTATCTTTTAAGTAGTGCTCACATTCTTTCTTCCCTTAGTATTTGCTTTATTTTTATTTAATTCATTTTAGCTTTTATTATATATAATGAATTCTTTTCTTTCTATTTGTTAGTCTTTAATGTATATAATTTTGCTGATGAATGATAGCAATTAGATATTAATCAAACTTTTCTCTTATCGAGATTTTATTGCAATTTAATAGTAATCAGTGGAACTCAAATCAAGCTAAAAAGTTCTGATTTGCTGCTATTTTGTTGAATTAATAGTAAAAGTTCTGTCTTGTGTTACATTTTTTGGAATAAAGTTGAAAAATAAGACATAAATTTGAAAGATCTAAGGGCTAAAACACTCGCTCAACTATTAGTTAACGAAAATTTGAATATCATTTAATGCATTTTTGCATTCATTAATTTCTATATAAAAGCTCTGATGACAAACTCAGAGTAGATCAAAAACTTTGGCAATTCTTAAGATCTGTTGATTATTATTTTTTTACTGATAATGAAAAGACGTTTCAAAAATTGAAAATAACTCTTTAATATCGTTCGTCATTATACACAAAGACATGAAGGTTTTTCGAAATCGATTTGTTTGAATTCTCTATGTTTCTACTATAGTAACTTTCTAAATTTAAATCAATTTTCTTTAATATGAACATCCCATAGGGTTCGGTCTAGGGTTGCCAACTCAGTCATGCCTCAAAGCTGGAGATCTAATCTAGAAGGGGGATCCTTATACAAAATTTACGTAACTTATATAAAAATTAAGACTTCTAATTATAGGAATTATGAATGAACCATATTTTAA
>JAQFXV010001610.1:0-12880 GCA_034694065.1 Camisia spinifer | reverse complement strand
AAAATGTTAATTGTATTTAATTAATTAAATTCTAAATGTGGTCTTATATTTATGCACACATTAAATTTTAGTTTTCGATGGTTAACTCAGTAACCCGTCGGGCGATAAGCCTAAATTTTTTATTTCAAACTCTAATTACATAATAAATTAGAGTATGAAAAATTGCATCGAAATTATTAGATTAAACAAAAAACTTCAAAGAATATTCGGTGGTCTTATACTTATGAGCTTCCCTTTATGTGCGGCAATTTCTGCGAAAGATCACATATATATCAATTTTTGTATTACTTTCAATACTAAGTTTAGAGAAAATAAGGAAAAACCATCGCATCAAAGGCTGAACTCGAGATTAGCTTTTCTATTTTGAAAAATCAATTAAACATAGAGATAAAATAAACAAGTATTTGCAATGAATTTGAGTTTCATTCAACATTCATTTTGACTCAAAATCTCTTTGATATGAGATCTTTCTACTAATGGATTGGGTTTACTTTATCTACAGAACATTGTTTTGATCATTTAATAAGAATTATTTAAGACGCGTTTTAATAACTATTCGACTCATAGTAAGGTTTATAACAACTGAGTTCTAAAGGGCTTAAATCAGTTGAAAGATTTATCAAATTCTTACAAATTCCACAAAAAGTGATCTTTTCACAGGAAATTACTGAGCGTGGGCTTAACTCACAAAACCGTGAATTTAGTTTCTTCTGAAGTATTTGTAAGTATTCGCAGCTCTGATCTTGATTTCAAAACTAATTTTAGAATCTATTTCTCAAGAATACTGTTGAATAAAATAGATTTTTTTAATAAAAACAAGAAATATTGAATGAAATAAAAGAATCCTAGATTTGAAGGGATTTTAAAGAAAATATTATAAGGATGCCGTGTACTGGTATAGTATATATGACAATGCCTTGCATTGCAATACTAAAGGATCTGAAGAGTCAAATTTATAGATGCAGTGCACATACTCGCACAGGCAAGCATTTCCTCTCAACCTTAGAAGCTTTGAGTGGTAGTTTCATTGCTTCTTTACTCTTACCAAATATAGTGCATAGATTACACAATTCTTATCCCAGTTCAACACTAGCATCCGTTGCGATGGGAACTGGAAAATAAAAGTTTTTATGTTCTTAATTGAAAAAGTGTTAATTGATTATCAAATTATTATACAAAATATTTCAAAAGTATGTTTTGAATCATAGATTAAAAAAATAAATAAATAAATAGATATTATTGTAAGTTAAAAGTAGTTGATATAAAAACGAGATGTCAAGTGTGGTATTGGTTTGGCTTATACTGATAGACGGGTTAAGTTACGGGTTAGCACAGCATCAAATTGTGGAAAATTGTGAAATATCTCTGAATAGGTGCACTACACGAATGGTTTGTGGTTTGGCATTACATGATTACCGAATTAGTTGCAAACAAGAACTTTATGGAAAATCTAATACAAGCTGTTCAGAGCTCTGTCAACTCGCTATAATATCATTAGCGATGACAACAGAAGGCTATGACTATCTTAATTGTGATTGTGCTGATAATAAGTATTGTCATATACTTCGAGAGAGAACTAAGCCCTGTTATCCTGAAGGCGACGCCTCTACCAAATTATGTCGAGTGTCTGAACTCTATTGTAGAGCCGATTCTACTTGTTCTGAAGCCTGGAATTATTATAGGTATTTGTGTGAAGAGACTTTCAATGGCAAAGGATGTACCAAAAGATGTAATAATTCTGTGTCTATACTCAACCGACGCAAAGTGGGAGTCAATATCAAAGAGTGCATTTGTGATGGAGATAACAATTATTATAAGAAATGTTCAGATGAGAAGAGAAATATTTTCCGTCTCTGTTATGGAATTGAGTTACCAAACGATGAAGATTCAACTCGTTCTTGTGGGGAATCAATCTTCAAAGTATATGCTCAAAATCAACATAATCTCCAGTCACTGATGAATAAAATATCTTATTTTTTCGTTTTTATGCCTCTCATAATTTTGATTTAGAGCTATGGCTCAGTTCTCAGGTATAATAAGTTATGTTATTTCCTAATAGAAAGTGTATTGTATACTAATCAATACAATACAATCTCATTTATTATATTGAAAGCAAGTTTCGTTTGCTCATTAGTTTTTTCAGAGTCCCAAATCCTGACAACCAATTTGAATAATTTTTGCAGAAAATTACACCGAAATTGTGATTTAATGCTACCCTATAAGCAATATAAATACAGTATAAATTTATTTTTTGTAGCAAATCGTGTTTTACATTATCTAACAATACTGACAGTTATATTATATTATATTAGAGTATAATTATTTATGAAGCAGTTTTCAGAAAAGTTAACTTTCAATTAATTTCACCACAAAAATTTACTCAATGGACCGCATGCGGGTCACCATTTGGCGATCACTGATTTAGTCTATTATATATGAGACAAAATTTGGAAAAAGTTCATCTTCAATAAGCATTTTTAAAAAATTTTCATAAGTGATTTATCTGTATTTTGACTAATAAGTTGAGAAATAGAGAGTTTAATAGTGAGAACTTTTAATCAACAAAATAAGAGAGAAAATATATTTTCTTAGTTAAAAAATATTTGTTATAATTGGTTGTAATATTTGTACTTTTTGTTTAATACGTTTGATACGGTCTTAAAATTATGTTGTTTTTATTGCTAAAGTATCTTATTTTGTTGATTAAAAGTTCTCACTATTAAACTCTCTCAACTTATTACTCAAAATAGAGATAAAGCATTTATGAAAAATGTTTAAAAATGCTTATTGAAGATGAACTTTTTCCAAACTTTGTTTCATATAAAGCATACTCTTGTTCAAACAAAATATTGTCATAATATCCCATAATGACACACATAATGTGTAAAATTTCCTAAAATTTATTGTGTAAACTAACGGTAATTTGATTGACTCTCAACAATATTATCATAATAACAAATACAGATATGGAAAAAAATTATTTGGAAAGTGAACTCCTTCTTAAAACTGCTCTAAACATGAATTGATGAGGAATAAAGAGTAGATGACATATGAGTCATACAATATATTAAATTAGAATCGAATCATAGTTATTGCTTTAATGATAACCAAGATATTAACTATAATACACTTGAACAAAGCCATCAAATTCAGGAAAAGAGGACTCAACACAAACTGTAACATTAGAATAAGGATTAAGTTTAGTTCAAAATTTCAACATCAAAAGTGTCTGAATTAAAAGCAAAAGAATCTAATGATATCTCAATTTTCTGGTTCGGTTCTATTTATTCGAAGTTCCGTTTGATTCATATTTTATTTGTATTTTACAAAAGTGTTGTACTGAATAAGGTTTAAGAAATACAAACCTTATAATATACACTATTTTCAATGATTTAGTCTATCTTTTATCAAATATATGCCTCTGCGCTCATCTGTTAAAAATATATTTGTATATCATGTTTGTCATTAAATTGTTGGTATAATTTTATAAAAAAATTAATTAGATTATAAGAGCCGTAAAATCTTTAGCAAAACTAATTTATTATTTTGTGATTATAAGTTACAATATTATGTTATTTCAAAGTTTCTGTATATACAGAATATTCAAATAAACATATGAAAAATTTATTAATTATCAAATGACTGTCTAATTGTAATCAAATATTGAGTATTTTTCAAATAATTCCACTTAAGAATCAGTTTTTCAATCCCAAAACTTGCATATTTCAAAATTTTCAATCTTCATACAATTGAATTATAGGATTTGTTCGGAAAACATGTTTTCAGTTTCCGATCACTGATTCAGCGAATTCTTATTACAGAATTATGTACATGAAATTCATGCTCATTATAGAAGAATGTCAAACAAAGCCAATTCTATTCTGAATCCTATAAATAGTATGAGATTTAAACTTACGAATTCTATAATGAAAATATCTTATTTTTTGCGCAAATACCAATTCAATTGAATATTACAGAATTGTACAGCACTACAAATTTATGAACATTATTAATATTTTTGCTTAAATAAATACATGCTTATTCATTCGAATATAACTAACAATTTTCATTTTCAGAGAAATTTATAGTGAAAAAATTATTCGAATTGGAACAAAAAGTCACAAAAGGAAAAGATGAAATAATGTTAAAAGAAGAGAATAAAATCAATTGTTTTCAATTTAAAATAAAATTAAGTTATAATTGACTTTTTTTAATAAGTTTAGCTTCAGATATATAGTTATTTCTAAAAAACTTAGTTCTAAGCATTATTTGCTTAGAATGTGAAAACGATAAAACTATAAGAAGCAAAGAAGCTTCAAAACCATCATCTCAGTTATGGATGACTTCATTTAGTTGAACCCAACTACTCAATTAATGAGACTTTTGTTGTCTTCTATATGGCATCACTTTATAAGTTACTAACATTTTTACATTGTTTGGCTTCACTGTTATTCTTTGAGGGATACAATTAGAGTAGAATTTTGCCAGTCATTTGTTCCCAACATTCTCATTCATCGTTACTCTGGTTTAAATGAGAGTTTTTTTTTATGAGTGAGAACTTCTGTCAATAGCATAACTTACGTGTTAACTCAATTGTATCACAAACATTATATAAAATTGAGACAAAATATTTTCCATTATCTATAGTTAAAATAAAGAACAATATACAGTATATCCTCGATTTAAGCAACCTTACTTTACAAATTCTCTTTGTAGAGCACCATTTCTATGAATCCTATAATTTAAACATATTTGAATTATGGCAAATCCTCATAGGGTTTTACCAATAGATTTTTTAATGCACGAATAGCTTGCCTTTTCATTTATTTTGGCAAATCTTCGTTTTTAAAATTAGATTTTGCATAAGATTTTTCTAAAATGAAGTTTTATTCACGATTTTTGGGACACTTCTTCATTAATTTTTAATTAAAAATAAAGTTATGTGATTATTTAAATTCAATAGTTTGGAACCGAAATGGAAATAAAAAATACTTTTGATTCGAGTCATTAAAATTAATTTTACAGTACTTTTAAAGTGTAAATAATTTTGAGCAATGAAAAAAAATTAATATTTGTGTGAAAACTATTCTGTAAAAGTCTATCACTTGAAAAGAATATTATGCTGAAAAGAATATTATGCTGGTAATCTCACAAGTAGCCTTATAATTTTGGCCTCTTAGGTCAATAAACCAGTCAATAGGAATTTAAAATATATATTGTTGGATACGATGAATAATAATGCTTATTATTTTAAACCGATTCAGCCTTTGAGTAAAAAGTTTGCATTTATAATAGTGGAAAGTTTATCGAATTCTAGTCCCGATTTGTCCAGATGGCCGATGGGAGATGGCTAGACGCCCGTAAGTGTTGGATAAGAGAGTTCGGTAATCTGGCCACTGTTCACGTTTCGGATAAACTTCTCCACTGTTGCACATTCTCAGGTCATACTGGTTTTAATGATACCGGTCTCATGTCTGTATCATGTTCAGGAGCCGAACCTATAGCCGAACATACAAACATAAACATATAGAAATTTTGAAAATTAGTATAGATTAATAAATTAATAGATATATAAATCAAACATGAATTCTCTCTGTTAATGTTTAAAGTGAAATCACAAGTAAAGATTAATTAACTCATATCTGGAATTTCAGGAAATCGAAAATGTAGTGCTTAGTGCCCCACATTTGATGAATTTTTTAAAGGAAATTCAATAGAAGTAGTGTTTGGTCCTTTCTATGTTTTTTGATAGAAAGTCAGTAATATAGAGTAGTTGAGAAAATTATTTTGACTAATTTCAAGTAAATTATGGAATTTTTGGGAAAAATTCAAAATCAAAACAAATTTCAAATGCAATGAGTTTAATCCCCACCTGGATTTTTGACAAAATTCGAATCTTCCCCCTCCTGCAGCACACGCTGAATTCATAAGGTATACAACTATTTTATAACTCATTCAATTGAAGAAAATTAGTGATGTATTGGTGTACACAAAGTGAGCTTCAATTCATTATATAGCTTGCGAAACATTCAAGTTGGGAATACAGAAGTAAACAAATAAAAGAAATAAAAGACTTAATGTTTAAATCATGTTAAATTGCTTTTCGATTCTAAGAAGAGAAATATTCTTTATATTGATATAATTCTGAGACAAAATAAGAATTAGGACTGAAAAGTGACTCATGAAAATTTTCAAGTGAATAAATGTTTGAGCACATAATCATTTGATTAAACCAAACGAGGCAGTAATGACTTCATTTCTTTTAAGCATAATTTATTTTTGCGCAAAATTTTTCAATAAATCTTTCTTTAATTTAGAACATTAATTCTCTTTATCGATCCATTTGTTTAAAAAGCTGTTTCTTTAAAATCATTAATCTTAGCGGCGAATCGAATTCGTTTCCTTCATTGAAATTGTTGGATAATTGATTGCAGATTTAATTAAATTTGATTAATTATAAATATAAAGTATCACTTTTTTATAAGTTGAATAGAATTAATCATGATAGACTTATTTAAAATGTTGCTGACTTACACATAAGTTATAACATAACTTATATTGGATTTTGATTTCACTGCATTACGTGTATTTCATAAAAAAGTAAAGATACTTACGTCAAATTGTATCTTTTCAATGCATCAGTACTGATACAGGTATTACACTTAGTCTAATACATACATATGAACAGAGCTAACATATATTATAAGATATATAACATGGATATTGTAATTTCTAACAAAAGAATTAAAGTAAGTCCTCATTTGTTTTGTATTAGGAATCACTCAATTTCTTATCTGAAGTATACATTCAAGAGATGTCTTTGAGTAGACATTTAAGATAATATAAATAGAACACTTGACGGATCTTTTAAAGCATAATTAATTGTTTAATTATAGAATTTGTATGTTTAGCGAAGAATTCAATTGTGTTGAGTTGTAAATTAAGTGCTTTTTAGACATAAAATCGAAAAGATTTAGTTAAATCATTATTTTTACACTTGAATACACAATTTTATTCTATTGAATTCACTTAATATTTAAGTGTCAAAATAAAGAATAAATATTTCAAATGAGTGATCAATTTACTTAATTTCAAAATTGTAAGTTTACTCACGTTTAAATGATTCGGAGGATACAGAAACTGCAAAATGGAATTGAGTTTATTTCAGAAGAACATCTGACTTTTGCATTGCGAATCGAAATTAAATAAGATTGATTTCCAACGCATAAAAAAATAACTGCATCACTTCGAAATGTCAAAACCCAAATCTATGATTTTCAAAATTATTATCCAACTTTTTAGAAATAGTCGGAAATTAGAACTTATTCGATTGAATTATTTTTGAAAACTAGTACAATAAAATGAAAACTTATTCAATAAAGACACTGCCACTTTATAAATACAATTTCTACAATTCATTAAAAATTAAATGTCAGAAGAATATTAAACATGTTTGAGGATTGAAGTTATTTACAATAAAGTGTTTTCGAAACAATGTCAACCAAAAATGCTTTACATAACGATTTTCGTTAATTATGAATGAAGTACTGTATGGATAGTTCATTTTGCTATAACACTTGAACATTAGGGATTTTATGTAAGTTATAATTGAAAAATTGGATAATCATATTGACAATCAGAGAATTAAGGTAGTAAAACATGGTTTAGAAATTTCGAATTTAGACATTTTAAAGTGTAGCCATATTAATATAAAAACAAACTCGCGAAAATATTGTGGTTATACCAGCTTAAGAGATAAAGACTGACGAATGCTTGAGCTACAATTTCGACTTTTGATAAAAACTCCATTTAGATCTTCATCTAATTATAGATTAAAATGCATTATAAGAACCACAACTGTATTTCTAGTTAAGCAATTGATTTCAATTTAATATGTATGTAAATGAATGTGTTGTTTCGAAAATTGATTTTTCTTTCATATGGTTAGACTTTTACTAACTCTAGTAAATTAGAAGGAAGGCTTTGTTCTGATTGAATCATAATTCAAGACCATTAATATGATTCTATGTGAGAAAATAATTTAGATGTGCATGTTATGCAACATTAAGTGCAATGATGTTTGCTATTCAATAATTTATAAGATTCGCTATAATGGGCTCATAGCTGTCCAATTATATGTTACATCAATCATCGATTATCTATTGTCCTTATACTACACCCTAACGAAAGTGCTAACGCACACATTCATCCATTTGAAGTGATATATTCTCTCTAATGTCTTTCCATTTCGAATACTAAAGGTATTGCAATGCAATGCAATTGTCAAGATTCGCGTTTTCGTTCTGCAAACAACTAGTTAACTATAATATTGATTATAGAACATTCTTGAAAATTGATTAAATCGATTTATTAGTCAAATTAACATTAGTTCATATCATTTCATTTACTATTTCAAAGATTATTGTACTGCATGTTAATGAAGAGAATTTATCTCTTCTCATACGTCTGAAGTATGTAAATATAAGTCTGAATAAGTCAACTATTATTACTATATACTCTTATTACACAAAATTATTCAATTTTTAAAATTAATTTTATCTATACTGGTATTAACGTGTGGCAGATATCTAAGTACACATTTACAAAAGAAGTTATTCGCTGAAAAGTAAGAATAAACAGATTTTAAGAAATGTCGAATTCTTTCGATCTACACTGAGATCATCTTCAGGGCTTTGATGTCAAAATTAATGAGAAAAAGCTATTGATAAAAGTTATTGTAAACCAATTATTGAGCATTATAACTATTCATTACACGGCTAAGACTAGGTTCTGACTTAGAAGTTTTTAAGGAAATTTTTATGACATGCATAAGAAATAAGTTCCCCGTTATTTCTGTTCATCAAACTTTTATTACCCTAAACCTGAATAGTAATTAATTTATTAAATATTCGAAAAGTCTTTTAAAAATTCTCTCATTTTGCCGAATATTTTGGCGAATTGTAATGCAATGCTCTTCGACTGGATATTTATTAATACAAATTGTATTTGTATTTTGTTTTTCTGTCTTTTTCATTTTCTTCTTTCTTACTTTGAAATATTTCTTAGTCTCTCTGATATGAGACAAATAATAAAATCAATTTTATAGATTTCCTTCTTTAGCTCATTAGAAATTGAAATTTTGTGATAATAAAGAATATGAGAGATGCTATTCTGTAAAGTCTACTATAGAATCTCTTGTCTTATAATTATTGAACATGTTCTAATTTTGTTGGCTTATTATTGGTATATCTGATGCAAACTGTCTTCTCATATTCATTTTTGTTATTATAAACTGCACTTTAAAGACTTTTGTTATTTAATTATTTGATTCTTTTCACATAAAGTGCCGAAGAATATTCATTATTTATTAAATATTTGATTTACTGCTTCATTACATTGGTTTGTCGTGAGTAACAAAGCTCTAATCAATAAAGTAACAACATCCTTTTCCTGTATGCTTTTTCCTGTTTATTATTCAATAATCTGTATCTCTTTCCTTTTCATCGCTAATATTCTTAGGCTTTGATAAGGACATAATCTCAAAGACTATAGAAAACAACAATAAACAGAAATAAGAAAGGACTTCGTTATAGCTATGATCAAAATCGATTTTTTCACTTACTTGAGCCCACTTATGGCTCATAAAGCATTGAAAGTGACCACATGTACACATAATATGGAATAAGTAGAAAAACACATTAGTGCACCAAAATCTGACAAATCCTAAATCTAACCTCACTCTACCTTCAATGGTGTTAATTCAAATACACCTTAAAAACCAAAATTACTCTCTATTTTCAATCGTGGCCAAGAATATCTGTTACCGACACTTTTCTTAAAACTAAATCCGATTCCTTTCCATCTCATTCTCTCTTTGATCTTCACTTGCATTTCGCCTCCAACTTCACTTGACATCCAGTAAAGTTGACATTAGAAACTCTACAACACACTACTGAAGAATAATTTCAATGAGTGTCGAAAAAACCAAAAATTCCTATTGATGTGAATGAGATATCACTACTGGTACATATTTCTTATCAAGTATTCAATTATTCAGTCGTTTCTTAAGAAAAAGTTTCAACATTTAGAATGAATTTCAAATTCCAATATTTGTGTTATAAAAAACAAAATCAGAACTACTGTTTTCAGAACTACTTATCTTTTAATGAAATTATTACAATTTGAAATCTTTTTGAAAATTATTGAAAAAATTATTTTCAAATTGACAAAATATCGTATGAATAAAATAGAATAGTATTACGTGTTTATGAATGAATATGCACTGTAATGATAACTTAACTTAATTATTCTTTAAGATTTATAATTTCTATCACTTTTTGATTCGAACACGAGTTTAAATACTGTGTTAGTCTTCTTCTATTTATACCAAATATATGGTTAGATTTGGTTTGTATGAGTTCACTCATAAATATTATAATATTAAGAATATTTTATGCCCTCTATTTTGACAGAATTTGAGAACTACTCTCTATTCTTAGTTACCAAATAATTCCAAAACTCACATTTGAAGTTGAATCTAAATAAACAAAATTTATTGATTATTCAAATTTGACGATAAAGTCTATCAAAATATATTTCAAGAAATATTACAGAAATATTCATGAATTGGTTAAAAATTGATGGAAAATCAATAATAAGGTAACTATAATAATATATTAAAGAAAAAGTATTGACACCACTCAATGCTCTTACAGGTAAATCAAAACTGAAAACAGTGTTATTCATGTCGAACCTTTATTCAAACTGCAAGGCTTTGCATTTGCGTCATTTGCAATCTCTTCCGTTTACCACAAATTGGACTATAATTGCGCATAGAATTGGATTTCAATGTGTTTTCAGTAAATAATTATGGCGTATCTTTTTATAACATTGGAATACTTTCAGATTCTCTAACAAAAGGTAACAACAAAAGCATGTTTCAGACAAGTATTTAATTTTGTTATAATTTTGCAAGTTTACGATTCAATATTTGATGAGAAACTTTAACTTTATATTAAATTAAGTTTTATAACATCTGTGATTAAATTATTTATGACTTTCAGCAAAATAGAATAGAATTTTAGAATAGAAAATAGAATAGAATTTAGATAAAATCATTGCATACCAATGCAGTTAATGACTAAATTATAGAAGGGTTATGACGATGAAGAGCTTAAGACATGACAATAATTAATTAAACTAATTATTGGAATATAACAATTCAAGTTATCTTCACTTTACTCAACAATTCAACATCAAATAACTTACAAATTTGGTTTAAAAAACATTTTCTTATACCATTCATTTTTGGGAACAGTACAGTATGTATACAATCAGTTACAAATCTCACTTCAACATTACGTAATCTTTAGTTAAAACATTGGTTAAATCCTGCTTTTTGTCATTTGAAATTATAAAAAGCAAAGTTTCAAACCTTTTTTCAAACGATATTCTTCTAAAACTCTCACAAATCATTATTCGATAAGCAGAGACACTTTCATTATTTGAGATACAGTATTGGGTTCATTATTCAAACAAACAACACTAGAATTTTCTAAATCCTTATTGACAACCTTTATTAACAACCAAATAATGGAAGAACTCTATATCGTTATTGACAAAGAGCTCTTCATTCTATTGTTAATAAAGGCAGTGCACAGAAGGACAAACAGACATGATTTGGAAACTATACTCGATTGATATAACAATTCAAGTTAAAAACTAGCAGTTTATTTGATATAAATTGATAAAAAAATTATCCGAAATAACTTAATATGATTAAAATATTTTTTTTAATATACAGTATTTGATTAAATAATAAAAGTGACTCTAATGTTAAGTTATTTGCTTCGCTGACTACAAAATACATATTAGAAGTTTATTCCGTTTTACAGATTTATCATATTTTCATTTTAGAAATTTATCAAAAAAGCTCATTTCAGTGACTTTTTGAGAGTAATTGATCCATAATATTCTTAATCTGAGCTTTTGGTACGCATACCATTGTTTGTGAAGCACTGATATAGAGAAATGAATGAAAGCATTGTTTGACTTAATCAATAAATGCATTGCATTTAAAAGTGCTTTATTTTCAAAATTATGCATAGATTATATGATTCGCATGAATATGTATGATATTATAATTTTGAATTTATTATAGTCCAAAAGACCCAATTTTACTGAGAATTCCTATTTAAAAGCGTATTTATTTCACTAATGAAACTGAGGATTCAATTTTTATTTATTTTCAGGAAAACAGGGAAATAATTTTATTTTATTATGAATAAAAATATAATATATCAAAATGATAACCTCTTTTCAGACTTAAGTTAAGAGCTATTTATACTGAATTTATTTCAAATAAAATATCTTTGAAATAATAAAGACTTAAAACACTATTTTCTGCAAAATTCTGGATTATGAGAAGACACCTTCGAATTATTTATCAAGATAATAATGTATTTTCTAACTAAAAAAGAAATTTGACCCTCAAAGAGCATTACTTTTATTTTATTCATAATATGATAATATGAATGATAAGAATAAATTGCGTTTTTATTTTCAACTGAAAAGCAGTCCCTACTAAAGCTGCTCCACTTTTATTTACCGACTGATTAAAAATCAATTTTGTCTTTGATTAACAATTGTAATATTATTTGTTTATATAATTACGGAGTTTATGAATCACACTTTCGATATATGTAAACAAAAAATAAATAAATCCAAAAATGCCGAAGAAAATTGGTCCCGAAGTTGAACAACTGGTTAACACTCTTTCCAAAGAAAATTATCCACAAAAAGACATCTTAAATGTCTTAAAAAGTGACGGGTTTGATAATATTCTTCATAACAAAGGTGAAAAACGTGAAGCTTTGGCCAC
>JAQFXV010001609.1:0-12882 GCA_034694065.1 Camisia spinifer | reverse complement strand
ATTTTAGCATGGTGAAAAGGGCCATTTGCATTTTTCATTCAAATTTATCTTAATTTTTGAGCTAAATCTAGCATTCTCAATAGTTTTTTAGTGAAAAGCTCTGAGAAAGCGCATACATTTCCCGTTAAGATAATACTGATCTCTCATTATTTTGCATTATTTCTCATGAATTAAAATTTAAACAATTCGACAACTATTATAATTTACACACATTTTCTTTAATATGAAAATGATTTAACTATAAAAATTAATTTAAATAAATATTTTTACTTTTATTTCCAATGGACTAAATTCTGCATTAAATAAGTGTTTGTGAAACACATTACAAAGATCGAGTCAAAAAAGAATTGCGAAAAAATGAATGAGACAGAGATTTAACTAAATGAGAGTTTTATGCCTTTATTATAAAAGAACATTTTGATGACCACTCTATATATTAACTATAAATAAGTTATAAATTGAAAAAAGAAATGAATTATTGGAATGAAATAAACAATTGTTTGAAATGTAAAATGAATGTTATGTAAAGTTAAATTTCGAGTTCTTCAGTTTCGCGAATAGTTTGGTGTTCAGAAGCAAACAATTCCATGAGTTGATTAAATCTTGCGATCACTTCATTTGTATCTTTTGATAGTTTGAGTGCCACCTCTTCGAACACTTCTTCACTCAAATCATTTCTTTTCTCTTCAATTACTTTTGATCGACAGAGTTCTAAAAGCATTTTATCTTCACTTTTAGTCCATTTTCTCTTTTCAGTATTGTTTTCAACACTTTTATCACTCAATTGTATGGAATCGATATCCATGTCGTGATCACTTTCGACATTGACTTCTTCTTCGCATTCAATTTGTTTGTTTTGATGATTAATTAATAATTTATTTAAATGACTGTGATTTTGGTGATAATGAATTTGAGCTAAACTTAACTTTTTATGATTTTGTGTCAAATAAAGTCGACCACCAATAAAACGAATACTACAAGAAGTGCAATGTCTTCCCATTGACTGACAATTATTATTTTGAAAGTGACATGTCTTACACGGACACTCATTTGTCCCATATTTCAATTCATCGTCATTTTCAGGAATATTAATGTTTTCAAAACATATTTTATCCAAACTATCATTTTTTTCTTCTTCATCACTACTTTCAATGGCTATTTCATCTAAATCTTCGTCTTCGAAAAGGCATTGACTCGGCTTCTCATCTAAAAAGAGAGACGAGAACTCATGCATGAGATATAAGTGTCCGTTCAGTACTCGACTAACTGTTGACCGAATTTTATTTTTATCTAAATTTTCTTCGTTTTGCTTCAATTGATTCAATGAACGAAACAATCTTTGCAAACACTGCGGATCTACTGATGAATAAATCTCTAATTTTCTGACAAAGTTGAAAAACCTTTTCCAATATAAATAATCAAACATTTTCCCGCATTCTTCCGCTTGTTCTGCACTTAAAAATAGCACGAATTCACTGATTATATCTTTGCTAACATTCAATTGGTTGAGAAACTGTTCGATTTGACAGTAAAGCTCTTTTATTGAACACAAACCTTTAGATTCATTATTTCTCTTTCGATTAAACTCTGAGAGAAGTGTTAGAAAACGAACAAAGTTTTCGTGTGTCAAAGATTTTCGCACTTTTTCTAAATAGTATTTAACGAGAAGTTCTTCTTTATGTTCAGCGTTTGGATCGATTTCATTCCATTCCAAAGACAACATTTGTAGAGTTGATTCTCTCTGTTTGACAGCAAGTGATTTTCGGCCCTCTTTTTTACTATGACTTAGAGATAATTGCGATGAGTTTTCCATTTTATTATTGTTTTTGGACTTAATTCTATTTTTGATAGTAATGGTAGAGCTGGCGGTCATGAGTGCCGCCAAATCTGACTCATCATCAAATTCAACGTCATCTTCGTTTAAAATTATTTCATTTAATGGTTTCTCACAATCGTCTTCATCCATATTTACTTCTTCTGTAGAATTCATTTCATTATTTTTGTCACTGATTTCTGTTTGATTTTCTTCATGAGGATTAACATTATAATTATCATCACTTATGGGACAAATTGTTTCACTCGAAATGCTATTGACTTTTGAATCTTCATCTGACAAATCAATTGTTTTGGCCACAGATGAGGTGACCGTAGGATTAGTCAAACATTTGTTCGAACGTGAATTTGTATTTGTAATAACACTATGAGTTTGTTTGAGAGGATTTATTCTATTGAGATATCTATACTTTTTTACAATAGAATTCGTTTGTTTAACGGGAGACGACTGTTGACTAATAAATGACTTCTTCTTATCATTTTGAAACCCAATCAGAGATTTTGATTTTTTAGCTTTTATTTGACTATTAGATAAAGCATTATTTGATTCAAAGCTTCGTTCAGTTATTTCTTTCTCTAAATTTTGTTTGAATTTAATGGTCTTTTTATACCATTCGGGAGTGTTTTTGAACAATAAATAAGTGTCTAATTTAGGATCAATAATACCTGAATGTGTTTCTGGAGCTCTATTATTAACTGAATAATACATAATTGGATTATCACTAAAATCATTAGCATTTGATCTTCTCTTTAAGTTTTTAATATGAGTCCTGATTTGATCGACTGTTTTAATGGGCAATAAAAGTTGTTTTATATATCGATAACATTTTCTGAGTGAGAACAATGGTGTGAACTGTTCCAGACCTAAAGCTATTAAATGGTCTTCAGCTAAAGTGAATACTGTTTTACTTTTATTCTTAACATTACTTCTGATGTCATAATATCCACAATAAGGTAAAAGCCATTTATACAGAAACACATTTGGATTTGATTTGAAAATTATCTGATTTTCTTGAGTTACTGGAAGTGATCGCCAAGAAGTCAATGAATTTGTAGTTTTGGTCACTCTTTCTGTCGGATAATTATTGATCAGATTTATGGCTGGCTTTAAATTGATTGTCGAGAAGATTGAGTTTGTCTTTGAGTTTGAATTATCACTCATTTCAATGAGCATTGATTTTGCGTTTTGTGCCACAGATTCTAAACTATTATTATTAATGGATTGTAAATACGTTTGTGTCAAGAGTTGAATGTGTTCTTCAATTTGTTTGACAAGTATTATAACCATTTCTTTATTATCAAAAACATTTGAATCAATCGTTTGATTGTTGGCAACGATTGCGGTCTCAATCGTTTCCAGTTCTATATCATTGTCTTCTTCTTCAAAAAGTAGATCTAATTCATGGTCAGACACTTTAACTGATTTATCGTTTCTGAAATCCCACTCATCGTATATTTGTCTTAAATCTTCACTAATCCTATACTCGGGATCATTCACTTCTTCCTCTTCTTCATTATCTTCTTTAGTATAAGAGTCGTCATAAAGTGAACTCAAAAACTCAATCCAAATACTGTCTGAATCAGTCATTATCTATATTATTATTAATTTTTTTCATTAACTTTAAGTTTACAATAAATAAATAAATAACAAAAATATTTCACAAAATAATTGATAGCTTTTATACACAAACCCAATGAATGGCGCGATTTTGCGGATTTTTATTGAAACTGTTTATGAATTAGTTGTATAAAGTGTTCAAAACTTATTACTTTTTATCAATAGTTCAATATATATACAGATCTATTTCACTTCCTTAAAACAGAGGCTGAAAACGCTTGTCTCTAATTATAAAAAACTTTTTTCTCAATCGTTGAATTTTTGGGAAATACTAAACTATAATTTCTCTTAATTATCTTAAATGTTTGATCAGAAAATTTCTTCATTTGAATATAATGTAAAAATCACAAAATTATTGCTTTTGAATAATGCTTTAGAATAATCTGTAGTTCTAAAGATAGCATTAAATTGCTTTCAAAAAAATTGTAAACTTATGATAGAGATGAGTGAACACAGAGTTAACATAAACATAATTTAACTTAAACTAATTAACTCATAAATACTAATTTTTGAAGTGAAGCCAAAGAGTGTCACCAAAATAGTTAAATAAATAAAAATCAAATATCATATGAGTATTACCGGATATTTACTTTTCTAGAAAAGATCAATTTTCTGAGTCATAATTGTTCTAAATTTAAGATTTCTATGCATTTAAGTTGAGAAACATTAAGAACTTTTATAGTCTTTTATTAACCAAACTAAGCAAACAAATTAATATTAATACCAGATCAGAGATTTTCTATTTAAAAGCTTAGTCAAGTTTTTATAAAGTTTATACTTGAAGTTGTTATCACTTGTGAAGACAGAATAATTCTAATCCAAACTTTGAAAAATTGAATGAATAATTATTTGAATAAAGTTATCATATTATGCAATATTAATTCTCTCACAGTTTTGCAAAATAGTTTAGAATTTTAATTGAAAGTAAAGTTTATAATTTCATATTTTCGACTTTTCCTTCACATATCAATTATTGATTATCTCAATAATTTTTTGAGAAAATCACTGATAATGTCTTTATATAGATTAATATTTGATAAGAAAATTTGGATTAAAGAAAAATATAGTTAGAATTAAATTTCCCACATTTTGGTGAAATAAACACTTACACTAAAAGCGACAATACGTATGACTTGAGTGTTATTGTGTGTAAAATAGAGTAATGTTTTGATAGGCGTACGAACTCTTATCATACAAAGTAAAGGTATGCTATGCTGAACATATTGTGTATGCATTTGTGTGTGAATAAGTGTGTGGTAATAGTTTTGCAAACATTTGGAACTTTATCGCTATAGCAGTGATACGGATAGGATAGGCGTCGGCTTGAAAACAATCATTATCTTTACTAAATATTAATTGTTATCTATTTTATTAAGAAATCATATTTTTAAATATTTAAATTTGATAACAAAAAAGTGTTAAAAAGTAGAATCAATAATAAAATGTCTGATAAAGTAGTGGAACAGGAAGTTCACGACGAAGACGATGTCAACAATTATAAGCCTCCGCCGGAAAAAACACTCGAAGAGATCATTAATGCAGACAAAGAGGATGAAAGTCTTAAGAAATACAAAGAAGCGCTTTTAGGAAATGCGACTAAAGATGAAGTCATTGTCGATGAAAGCAATCCCTCCCGAGTTATCGTCAAAAGTTTAGCACTTTTGGTCGATGGAAGACCTGATGTTTTGCTTGATTTAAGTGAAGGTTTGGTCACTTTTTATTTCTATTAATTTTTATTAAATGATTTAATTTTGAAAATATTCAGGAAATTTGGAAAATGTCAGGAAAAAGGTGTTTACTATCAAAGAGGGAATTCATTATAGAATTCGAATCGATTTTTTCGTTCAGAGAGAAATAGTAACTGGTCTTAAATATCAGCAAAAGATTAATAGACATGGAATACAAGTGGAGAAAATGAATCAAATGGTTGGCAGTTATGCCCCAAAACTTGAGATCCAATCCTATACGAGTCCATTGGAAGAGATGCCGAGTGGAATGTTAGCGCGCGGAACATATACTGTCAAATCACTCTTCACTGATGATGATAAAAATGAACATTTGAAATGGGAGTGGACTTTCGAACTTAGAAAAGATTGGGATTAATCGCTTACAACTTCAGTTCTATTCAAATTGTATTACAATTGATTGTTTGTGCCTTTCCATCAACTTTTTAACAATATCTTAAAAGCTTAATTCAATAATTCATATCCTCATAGTTTTAATACTTCGATAAACAATTCAGTGTAAAGTATTATTACTTTTCATATATGTTTACAATAATTGGCCACAAAGTTATATCAAATAATATTTATCTGAAAGTTTATATTAAAGAAAAGATGTTTTCTTATAGATATTTAATTGTCTTCAAATTGTAATGATTTATGTTGTCTTCTATTTAATGACTTTTATCAATGCTGTTTCGGCCTTATGTTGAAAATCCAATCCAAAGATGAATTTTTTAAAACTTATTGCATAAAAATAATAATTTTTTTAATTTTTTACGATATATAAATTTATTTATATATTTTTGAATCAAAATTTATTTCAATCGAAACTGATTATGAATTCGAATTTTTTAAAATATTTCTCTCCAAAACTTAAGTTTCAATAATAAAGTTTATTATGTATTTAATATTCTTTGACTTGAATTCATTTCTTAATTAATTGAATCTTAAGAATATTGAAAGGAAATGAAAGTACTATTTCTTGAAATCACTTCATATAATAAGTATTTTTCTAGATGAGTGTTGTCGTGAAAAAACATTTAATTTAATGAATTTGCAAAATGGGTGAAAATTTGAATAAAGCGAGTCATCATTAACGGTAATCAAGTAATGAAAGCAGACAATTGTTAAAAAATAAGATGTTATTAACAAACACTCGATTATTGCAATCCTTGATCTATTAATTTTCAAAGTATTGTTTTGATGAAGCCTTTAGAGTAACCAAAATTTGTAGACCATATTTGAGACGGAAATTAAATGCTCTCAACACTAAATTCAGTTTAAATTTTGTAAATATTAAAATGGCTTCAAAATAGAAATCAAACAAAAAATTTCTGACAAGCAATAAATAACATAACTAAATATCAGTTAACCTAATGATCATATGATTCTTAAAACTAACTCATGATTACATCGAGAAATAGAAAATCAAATATTTTTCTGACTGAATAATAGCGAAAATGATTGCATAGAATAAACACATAACTCATGTGACAAAAGCATTATATTCTATAGTTCTGATCAAAATTAGAAGAAAAAAGTATTCAACAAATGTTTATTCATCTTAATAAAAATCATTGTTATCATTATTTATCGTATTCCTTATTAAATAAATATTAAATATAATTTGCGATCAAATAGTATTCACGATTAAACAAAAACTCTAATAATATATAATATGCAAAAAATGTAATAAATTAAGAGTTGAATTGAGATAAAACTTGAGCCAAAATACTGTATAAAATATTATCACGATTTTGATGTTTACAAATAGATTTGTAGACCATATCTTTTGATATAATGTTCGCACCTTTTATTCATATTCAAGTATCTGTTTGTGATAAAACAATAAATACCTGAAAAATTAAATTAATGATTAGCTCTTTCTATAGAAATGTTGAATAGCTATCAAACAAACCCTTCACTGTCGAGAACTTCTTGAACACTCGCGCGTACTATTAGATGATCATCACATTTAAACCATTGATCGCGATGTTGACGAATGAAAGCTGTGTAGTGTCCGGTCTCTATTGTCCCGCTATGATTCACGACAGCAAACAAACAATACCTTCAAATCAAATTATTTGTTATAAAACTATTCAAACTATTTGTTATAAATATTTAATTATACTTATTATCATTATTAGAAATTCCATTTGTATAAGAATTGAGAGATTTATCACCAGAACCTGATTTACAACCAATTTTTGATGCCATGAAAGGAGTCATATCGAGATATTGAGGAAACGATATGAAGCTCGAGATCTTCTTATGAAAACGACTCGAATGCTCAAAACGCTAAAGATTTTGAAAAATAATTTAAGAAATTATTGAATCAGTGATTAGATTAAGAATTACTTTGAGATGAAAGCTGGCGACGACCGGCAACTTCTTCAATGAAAGCTGTTTAGTCGACTCCTGATAGCTTTGACAAGAACTACACTTAATCTTTGCAGAACTGCCTAAATGTTCAGGTCGTGTAAATCTTTCTAAACAATCTATCAGTGATTTTGGTTCTGATTCATCACAAACTGCTTGAGTACAAGACGCGGCTCTTTGTTGTCGCATATGAAGAGATGGACCCAAATCTAAACTGAAGTCCCAAATCGGATCTTCTACTGAACTGACGCCTCTTTTAATAAAAGATTCACTTAATTAATACACTTTCTTTACATCAAATAAAAAGCAAAATCATTCAAATTTCTAACTTATTTTCGAGACATTTGTGGATTTCACTTATGTTCAAATTTAAAACCAATTCATTTTTATACTCATACAAGTGATGCACAAAACCTAACTTTGAGCTACTCTTCAAACTCAGCTCAAGTGAAGAAAATCTGATCAATTCCTCAATGGCTTATCTGAATAAAATATACGGCAATGCAATGCAATTGTCTTTTTATTAAACAATAATTTTGATGATAAGCTGAGAGCGCAGTTTAGCTCAAAACAAATTTCGTGCTTAAGTATTTGCTCAGATGTGTCATCAGTCATGTGACTCATCATAATTCATACAAAAAATTAGAGCATTACTTATTAGTAATTTCTTTTCAATTCAAATAATCTTAAATTAATTGATTGAGTCTTTTAAATGGAATCCAATTAAGTTTATATTATTCCAAACTTTATGCGAAATCAATTTAAATAACTTATAAAAAAGTTAAACCTATTATTATATTAAGAACTTTTCGATGAAAAAATAGAACTAAAATATATGAAAAAAGCATTTTCTAGTAATTAAATGAAAAAATTATCATTAAATAAATTAAATTATATAACTTAGAAATCATTATCAATTTGAAGAATATTTAAAAATTAATTCGAGTTAAAAAAGTCAATAATTTGAAAGTTGAGTCAAATACGGGTAAATGATATTTGACCTCTAATGTTGACTTTGTTACACATCTACTATGCAGTGAAGTCAACCTAACTTACAGTGAAGCCTAACAATTAGGTTGACTTCACTGCATAGTAGATGTGTAACAAAGTCAACATTAGAAATGAAATACCACTGACCCGTATTTGACCCTAAGGTTTGTTCAAGTATTAATCAATTATGAGAAATAAGGCTTTCAATTGAATAAAAGAGAGACTGACCCGCATTTCTGACAAACGACATCTGATTGAAGACTACCAGTGAATATTTGATCGATAATACAATTGCAATGATGAGAATTACTATTTGAGGGTCCATTTGTACCTTTATATCAATTCAATAGCATTTTTCTTCATTCTTTTGAATGTAATTAAGTGTTCAATTGAGAAATACCTTTACAATGTCGATGCAATACATCTAATGTTGCGATAAAGAATTCATGAGCGTCTTGTTGTTCATAACCAGCTAAATGTCTGGCATGAGTCCAGACTAAATGTAATAATTTATATGGAATGTGTGGCGCACTTTTGCCTGAATAAAACTGTTCAATAAATTGTATTAATTCAGTGTTCAAACGGTTATAATATAGGAAAAGAACAAAGAAATACCTCTTGAAAAAGTCGTGCCATTTCACAGACGAGACACATAGAAGGGTCGGATTGAAACTGACAGACGTGTCGATCCGCCAAAAAATAGTCACGAAGTAGTGGTGTGTGAGTCAAGGCTTGAACGATACAATTCATAAAACATGTATTCCCAAGATTTATAAGACCTCGAAGTCCTTTATTTACGATTAAAATCAAATTAAATATCAAATTATTTAATTGTTAAACAAATATTTGATACCAATGTGTGAATTCTCTGAAATTCGTTTTCTTTGAGGATTGTTTTTAAGTACTTCTAATTCAGTAATAGATGGACGCCATGGATAATACTGTGCATAACGAACACCAATAACTTTGGCTGCTTTATGGCTCTGTCTCTTTGCTATTATAGCGAAGTCATTGTCGTGCATATAATCTTTACATGAAAAACAATATACGTTTCCATACGAGAGATCCATTGCTATTCGAAATAGAGAGCGAACACAATTCAAGTTAATGTCAATTCTTTAAACATTTTTCAATTAATAGATAAATCAAAACTTAACCCAAATTATGTCCAGTACTGTCTGCGTGTTCTTGAATGTGACGACTCGTAAAACATCCAAAAAATACACAATAAAGGCATGAATGAAGTCGTGAACAGTTTTGATTGCATTTGAAACAAATACATGTCTTTGCCTTTATTTGTAATTAAATTAAAGCTTCAATTAATTTAATATTAGCTTAATTTAAATATTATTAAAAACTTGAAAACTGACGCAAATATGAAACTATAGTTAATACAAAAACAATAATATTTTCAATAATAACTGAATCAAAAGAACCGGTATTTGTTTGTAAACACATATCAATTCAAATTAATTTAAACAATAAATAAATAATAAAACTATTGAAAAGTCAAGTTTAATACAATATAATTAAATAACTAACAAAAAAGCAATCATTTAATGCGATCTCAAAAAGTTTCTAATAGTTTATCAAAAGTTTCATTAAAAAAATTAGTTTTGATTAATAATAAGAATCGCATCGAAAATAAAACTTAAGTTTAAAGCTTAATAATAATGAAAAAAGATTTCAAAATAATAATTAAATGAAATACTACTAAACCTTTCTTTTTCTGGACTCATCATTAGAAACAGCAATAAATTGTTTATGAATAATACGATACGATTGTAATCCATATTTTAATTTAAATGTTTCTAAATGTGAACAAATGGTTGAACTCATTATTAAATTCAAAAATTATTATTGAATTGAGAGAAAAGGAAACAATATTTGAATACACTTCACATTCAATACAATGAAAATTCAAACATTGAGTTATACTTTCACTGCCGGCCATATGTTTTAAAGCTATTTCAGTGCAAACAAATGATGTGATAATAACGTAATATAAATACTAATTGAAAAATAAGCAGAGATTGTTTGCAAAAGTTTTACACTTCTTATAAATAAGATAATAAAACTTAAAATACAGTCAATTTTGAACGAAAATCTTCAGAATTATAATTTGATGACATGTTTAGCAAATAATGTTTGATTGAACCCAAGTTTTGGGGACAAGAGTTAATGATTTAGACCTGTTTCGACCCCTTTCTACATGACTCACAATGATATTTAAAGTTACAAAGTTTGCTCCACTGATCACAATTTCACCAGAATATTCTTTGAAATATTTTTCTAAAGTTGAATTAAATAGAAAATTCTGAGATTCAGAAAATAATATAAAAAGTAGATTTTCTCTAATCTACTTAATAATAATATATAGGCTGAGACTTGAATTTACTTAAAGTTTGATAAAGTTATGTAATTCAAGTTGGTATGAAAATTAAATCTTGAAGAAAATACCTTTTGCTGATTCGGTTCTTTAGACAATGAATATTTGTACTATGAATCATAAATAACTATTACTTTATAACTGTATAATTTGTAATTAATTTGATTTATTATCCTTCTAATCGATTGTAAACTATTGGCTATAAAAAGTCATTTTAATAGGAGGGAGTCTTGTTTGGGAGGGATATGTTATCAGTTACACCATTAATAGCATTCATTAAACCTCAAATATCAAAAGCTTCGCACAAATATAAATGAATTATTTAAGTAAACAAAGGATTAAAAACTAGTGACTCTGATGTTGAATCAAAGCAAATACCTTATAAAAAGTGATTACGCAATCTCTGATAGTTAAAAGTTACTCTTTTTCAAATGGAATCAGTCATAAATCTCCAGAATATATAAGATTACAGTCAATCGCGGTTTTTACTGAGTTATGATAGGACTTAAAGGAACTCAATTTTTTATAATCAATGATTTAATTATAACTTTATTATTAAGTTTTTCGAGTTTAAGTGTTTGTCACGATAGTGATTATGAGACTTACTTAACAAATGATCATTTTCTTAATGTCTGGGCTATAAGAATGAACGGAGGATTGGATTCAGTGAATGAACTTTCAAAAAAACTCGGATATACAAATCTTGGACTTGTGAGTGATCCTGTTGTTATTTTCTTTTACTTTCTTTATTATATCAATTTTTACTCATTCAGTCATTGACTTGTAAGTAATTTTTAATTTTTGTATCACTTGAAAACGAGCCTAAATTTATCATTAGTATTATAGAACTATTTTGTTTGATTGTAAAAGAGAAAATTTTCGAGAATTTATAGGAATTAATAAAATGAACATGAGAATTATGAGAGAAAATATTTAAAATTCTGTAGATTCTGCAATTTGTGCATCAAGTTTTTAACAGCAGTGGAGCTAACAGTTAGAATAACATTGAAAAAAACTTCAAGTAATTCTTGAAACTTGATGTTACTGTTTTACATCACTATGAATGAAAATGAAATTAGTTCAGATTTTGAGTTAATTAACCTGTTTTTTGCTGTTGAAATCATGGTTTTAAATTGTATTTTTAAAACTATAACTAAATTAGTTTAAGTATTTTTGGAAATCCCATAAAAAATACGCCTCTTTGAATTAGAGTTTTCAAAAGAATATCCTGATTCATTTGATCTATTTATTGACAGTTAAATTCCAATTTGAATATTCCAAAATCATCACGTAATTAACATTTATTATGCTATTTCATAGTCAATTAGCAAGAAATATAAGACCTAAGTTAGATTGTATAACTCACACAATAAATAAATTAATGCTATAAACATGTGAAGTGAAGTTTACAGAATATACTGTAAATGCTTAACTTTCCTTAAATGAGTGAAAATCAGAAATTTGTGATCGTAAACATTTTATTTAAAGTAAAAAATTATCACAAAAATTCGAATTTGTTTGCATATCGAAATTGATATCATAGATATCATGCTATCTAAAACTTCGTAAAATGAATCTTTATTACAAAAAACTTTTTATATTTTGAATAAAATCGTCTAAAATATTTAATGGTGTGAAATTTGTTTGTGTAAACTTGTTTTTAAAATGAAATTTGTTCAAATGAATGATATTATAATTCTAGAAGTTTCATTCGATTCAAGCTTAATTCAAAATAAGTTATTCACTTTTCTTTGTATATCACTCAATTTTAAGCCAACCATTGCTACTTTTAACCTAAGATCAAAATCTGAGGACTAACGATGCGTAATATAAATTCCGGTCTCATTTTGTAGCATCAAAACTCTAACTCATAATAATTATTTTTGATTGAATTAAATGTCATTTTGAAGGTCACATAATAGGCTATTATTGATAATATTTACATTTGT